>WAAG01068157.1:0-18927 GCA_013390105.1 Tichodroma muraria | reverse complement strand
ACAATAGTAGTAAGAACAGTAAGATCCAGTAGAAGAGCAGTAAGAAGAAAAACAGGTAGCTGAAGAAAATGTTAGTATAGATAACTGCATTACGGACACAGCCTAGCAACAAACATGTATGCATTCAAGTATGTTGTTTACATAAAGAACAGAACATAAAGACTTTTTCAGTCATGGAAATAATGAAATTCTTTTACTGACTAAAAAAAATTATTCTCTAGGATGCATATCGACCATAATGTTTTGGTTTTATTATTTTTAAAATATCCTAAGCCATCCTATTATTTTTAAAACAATTACATACACTTCAGCTTGCATAAATTATTTGATATATAGATTAATTAGGTTAGCAGGAGGTTTAGCTGCTGCTCACAGACAATTGCTTCCACTTTAGGAGGACACTAAGCAGCCCCTCTCTTTGCCAGGATGTGCCTGCAGAAGCACAGGAAGCCCTGCAGGCTCCCAGAGACCAGAGCCATCAGCAGTTGATAAAGCAAACCTATACTTCTGATAAGGCATAGCATGAGATTCCTCTTACTGGCCCCTGAGCAATGAGTGATAGATCTGATGACATACTGCCACACTTGTTCCTCAGTAATAAAAGGCTATTTGGCCTGGGGAAAGCCTGACTCTTCACTGGAAACAACACTGCTGATGACAGCAGCTGACAGACTTGGTGATGACTTGGGTACACAACACAGAAAACACCCTACTGTTCACGAAAACACAACACAGGCCAGAACTTCAATCCCTCCCTGCATTCAGGATGCGCAGCTTTTGCTTTTCTCACCCTGCTACTACCACAAGCACTTCAGACATGTCCCTGAGACCTCAGGAACTTTAAGCTCCTCTTCAACCACTCACTAAACCCTCTGCTTTACCCAGACAACAGGACAAGTGTCAACTGCCTCTCCCCAGGCTGCTGACAGCTCTTGATTTCTATTACACTGACTGGGGCAGTGCAAGTTTCTAAAGCAGAGTTTTCAAGTGTTCTACATCCAGAGCAGAAGCCAGCATGATAAAAACAGGGTTGGGAGAAGCTCCCACAGCAGTGGCTTGCACACAGTAGCCACTTCCTTTGGAAACCTGGCCCCAATTATAGATGCTGAGCTTTCCTGCAAACCTTAAAGCCTGTGCCTGTTCCCACTGCAATCAATGGTGACTGAATCAGTTCTGATTGATTTAATGGGGGCAGGCACAGAGACTTAATTAGAAAATTAGTAACTGCAAGGCAAGGAGAGAATGCACAACAGCCTGCCAGATCTCTGGAAGAAAGGAAGCAAAGGAGCCAGCTGTCCTTAAGACCAATATTTTAGCCTCTCACCAAAAAAACAAAACAAACAAACAAAAAAATATATAATAAAAGAGATTGGCAAAATGGCCTCGAAGCTGTTTTAAACATCTTGTATAATATATAATTACTTTTCAGCTCTTGAATACTCTACTTTTATATCTGTCCCCTGGGAAGAAATATGAAATGCACTGAAGTGCACAGCCCTTAACAGCAATCAGTATTTTCCACTTTCCTTTGTGCTGGAAGTAATTAAAACTTTGCTTAAAACTCCTTGCTATTTGACAGGTACAAAGACGGATCAAGTCTAAGGTGTGTTTTTCATGTTAGTCCAGCTGAGTGCCAGAAAGGTATTTTTCACCAGCTCTTGTGTTTTAAGAAAATTGAGATTTTCAACTCATTACACCTTGAAAAATCCTAATGTCTGGGGGCTCACAGCCACAACACTCTAGAATTTTTTTGTGCTTGGAGGATTACTTGCAGTCATGGAGGGCTTGCATAACAGGCTTGGGGGCTAACTGTACACTGGTAAATGCACGCACCAGAATGCCAAGGACCACCAATGCCAAGCCAAGCTGTGCAGCGTTGACCCTGGTGCATCCCCATCTGTGGTGTTTGGGAACAAACTACCTGCTGAGCAAACTATTCCCCTGATGATACTTGAGCTTCTTTCGGACAGAAGTATCTGCTTAATACCTACTGTGACCTGGGCATCAACAATCATTTGCCTATGGGCAATGAGAAGATCAGCAGGACCTGGGAATATGCAATGGAGTATTTTATAGCATAAGATACAGGGTAAGAATTAACTTGAGATAAACACTGAAGTGTGTATATTAGCCCGGGCAAAGCCATTTTGTTCTGTGCTCAAATGAGGGAAATATTAGGAGCTCAAGAGACTCTGGCTCTCCCACTTTCAGCTATATATGACACAAATATACCAGTTGTATATAGGCTGCGATAGGGGTCTGACATGTAGGATGCCATTCCATGAGAAGAATTCTTTGTCTAAAAAAATCCCTCATGTTCAGAGCAGTGTCCTGTCAGAGTTAATCGCTAGGTTACTAGCAGTCAAGAAAGAAACCAGAAGGTATACCTTTTTGAATTTCCAAAGCTCCAGAATAGGTTCTAATTCAGCTAACAAGATGTATCAACCTGGAATTCAGTACAGAAGGCAAGAAATGTGGTCAAAACTTTTGAAGTGGGCAGAAATTTTGCCTGTGAGAATACCGAGATGCAGGCTCTTCATTAGCAGCACCCAGCTCTTAGCAAAAGTATATCTTGCCTTTCTCCTGCACAGCCCTTCATCACCGTGATGTCTGGGTTAGCAGAGAGCACTTACACAATCTCTACAGCCTCCTGCTTCTGGAACAACAGTACAGAAACAAAACATCACAGGGGATGAAATGAGGCAACAGAAGCATTTAGGTGGTGCTAGGACAGCGTGCAACAGCTTGCTTTTGACATGAAGGTTGGACTTGATGATCTTGGAGGTCTTACCCAGCCTTAAGGACTGATTCTGTGAAGCTGCTCAGACAGACAGAGTGCTGTGACAATTCATTTCTCGGTGTAAGTTTAGCCCCTCAGTACAGAAAAAGCAAGTGTTTCTAAGCAGAAATCTCTCAGCTGAATGTGCTCAGGGATTGGTGCACTCTGGCAAGGGCATAATTTCTGGGCATTTACAAAATCTCCTTAAGATGCCATTTGTTAGAAGGGTACAGCTAACATCACAGTAGGGGCGTCGCAGTATTTATGTAATATTCTCTGAGAAAATTGTGTATGTACCAGGACGACACTGGTAGCCAACATTATATTCAAACATCTGTAATCTCAATATAAGTAATATGCTGTAATTGCCCATTACTTCTTAACTCCCAAAATATTATGAGCTGCTCCCATTCTCCGCCTGCCGTAATCTCTTTCTGTGTCTGACTCATGGACAGCTTCTGCCAGGCGTACTCACATTGGTTAGCACCTCAGGGCTGCATCATCCAGCATCATGCTGATCACAGTCCAAATGGTTCAGCCTATGAGGAGTTCTGTGTATCTGCATGCACCCCATTTACTTTCAGACATTGGCAGACCGCAGGGATAAACTTCCCAATTTATGAGAACACAGGCTGAAACTACAAACAAAACACACCAGAGCCATCACCCCATTTTGCTTGTACTAAGGCATAATCACAGTTCTTAAGGAATAACTAGGGTAAACATAGAAATGACAAGGGAATAAAGCACAATCTGTCTTACTGCATCTACATTTTTTAATAGAGTCTTTCAATTGTTTTAAGAACATGCATATTTAGGTTTCATGAAAAGGTACAACACCTAGCTGGATGGCCTCTGCATGGAAGAAAATATCACCACGAAAATGTGTCTCTTTGCCCTCTAGAAACTGTTACTTCACATGTAATATACAGTATAAGCAGACTGGGCCGAGTTCCAAAGTTGTAACTTCATGGTGGGAAGTGCCTTTTGTATGAGCCTAATACTCACACATCATGCTGAGAAAACGCAAGACTTTAGCACAAGGCCTTTGCCAAAGCAAAGAGATTAGGAAATTCAGAAAAGGAAGTATCAGGCTATAATACAGGATCATAAAGGAGAGAATATTCCTATTTCTCTGCTACCTGTGCTATTGAAATCAGGTGAGTTAAGCTCTTGAAAACTCAGATAGGGTTCCCAAAGGAGCTTCTCAGCATGTGGCTCAGCATACTCCATAAAATATGTGAATTTATCCAACTTGTACACTGAACTTTCTAAGTGCATAGACCTCTTGTGTAATTAAAAGTATAATTATACCTATAACGACAATTTCCTTATGGCTAACATGGGCTGTCCAGATGTGCAACTCCAAGCGCTTCTCTTTGGCTTCATAGGTCCAAAGAGCATAAAAGTGAAAACATTTTAAACTTCACTTCCCTTACTGCAATAGCCACTCATGTACCCTTTCCTTACTGGAATACTTCACCAGTAGGAGCTAGGTATTTAATAGATTTGTTATGGAAAATGCTACTTCACGTGGCACAACATCATTTTTTATGTTTCTCTGGGAGCATCCCTTTGACAGCTTTCCAGGGCAGAGGATGCAGGCCTAGGTCCTGTAGCACTGCTCCCCTTTCCCAAATCACAACAGCCTGTTTCCAGTCCAGGCTTCGCTGGCAACAACATCTGCCCCAAGCTGGAGCCCTGGGAAATTCTGCATCCTTCTTCATCTGCTAGCACCTTCGCCAGGCACAGCCTTCTGCAGCAAGGCAGGGGCTGGCTACAGCCGTCTTTCGTGGCGAATGAAGAAGAAAGGATAAGAAGAACCAGTCCACGAACTGCTGCTAAGGGGGGAGGTGACACCACCGCCCTCAATGCCACACTCGCTGCGCAGCCTCGCACCCTTCCTTCAGCGCGGCCCGGCCGGGCCGGGGCCGAGCAGAGCCGGGCCCCAGCCCTTACCTAACGCGGCAGGGCTGGCCGGGCGCCTTATGTAAGGGCAGAGGCGGGGCCGGCACGGCTGCGGGGGCGGCGGCGGCGGCAGCGCCATGTCCTGGTACCGCAACACCGTGTGGTTTGTGAAGGGGCTGCGGGAGTACACGAGGTACGAGCCGCGGCCGCCCGGGGCCCGGGAGGCGGCGTGGGGCGGGCGCAGCGCCCGGGCTGGGGCGTTCCTGTCTGTCCGCGGGCGCTTACCCGCGGCGAGGCCCTGTTTGTTGGCATTGCTATGGACGGCTGCCCGCACCAGCCCTTGGAATCTGCCAAGGAGGGCAGATTCCAGCCCCGCTCGGTGGGGCCGCCCGGCCCTGCCCGCTCCGCCCTGGGGCTCGGCCGGGCCGCCCCCCGGGAGTCGAGGTCAGGGCTGGGTGGCTTGGGGCGGCCAAACGCCACTGCGAGTTGTCGATTTCATTGCAAAGCACTGGAACAGGCTGCCTGGGGAAGTGATGCAGGCATCATCCCTGGAAGCGTTGAAAACAACATCCTAGCACTTGAGGACGTGGGTGAACGTGGTGATGGTGGTGCTGGGTTGATGGTTGATGTTCTTAAGGACCTTTTCCAACCTTAATGGGTCTATGATACAGTGCTCATCGCAGTGTCACTGGTATTCATGGCCTGTCCCATGGGTACAGAGCGTAAACAGGGCGATTACTGGATGCTGAGCTGTGAGAGGAAAGTGCTTTTCAACCCACACTTGTGTTTATTTTTGAAGGGCTCTCTTCTGGTTTCTCACAGGTGTCTCTTGTTTTTTTCAGAGGTGGTTACGAGTCTGCTTCCAAGCACTTCAACCCAGCTGATGTCGAGGTGGATGTGGCTGGAAGATCCTTCCTGATCACTGGTGCAAACAGTGGCATTGGCAAGGCCACGGCCAAGGAGATAGCGAGGAGAGGTGAGCAGGGCTGCCATGGAGCTCCCAGGAGGGTTACAGAGAAGATGGAAGGAAGGAAGCGGGTTTGGCCTTCCAGCGCTTACACACAAACACAAACCCCTGGTATGCGGGGTCGTTTCACAGGGCTCTTAGTGTGGGTTAGAGGTTTAAACACAATCAGTGCAGTGAAAACTGGGATAAGGATAAACTGTCAGAGAGGATCTGCAAATTGTTTTTCAAGTGCGTGTTTATCAAGACTATCTGTGTTATAGTGGCATCTAAGGATGTTGGTGATATATCAGTGCCTGTTTGAGGCTAATGTAGTACAAGTAGCAGCCTGGCTGAATTTGAACTGAGGAATCTGCAAATATATCATACGATAAAAGAAAACGATTGTCTTTACAAAAATCAGATGAGATAGCATAAAAAAAACCAATTTAGCTGTTCTCGATCTTAATAATAATACCCTGGAGTTCGTGCCCTTTGACTGATTACATGTAATTATTTTTTTTATGTTGTTTTCTGTATGCAAGGACATGATATGAGCTGGGCCCAGCTGCTGCTGAAGGATAAACCTAATCCCTCACAGAGCTGACAAAATAATTCCTGTTGTGCAAGAGTGACAGAAGTTTTGGCACGTAGAATGAAGGGGAGGAGCTTGTGGCTCTTTTCTCTCTTTGTGTGCTTCGGTTTTGTAACTGTCTTATGAAGGAAAGTGGCGACTCAGTTAAATGAATCTAATTCAAAACTGTTAGCATCAGTCTTTGGATTAAAGATCTACATCAGTGCCAGCATGTGATTGATTTCAGCTTCCCACTACTGCTATTGTACATGATCACTTTATGTAAGTATTGTTTTGTCAGGTGACTGTTTTGCTCGCAAATGGATATCGCTACCAGTTTTTGCAAGCTGGAAAGCTGGCTGGATCTGTGTGGCATTGGTCACTATGTTTAGCAGAGCAACCTTGGGCTCAGACTACGTGTCTGATATGTTGTATGGGCATTGCTGTTCATATGAAGTTAAAATTACTTCCTTGTCCCATCCTTGAACATCTCACTTTGAAACTCAGTGTCGGATGTTGGGCCTCAGGCTTCTAGCTGAATCTCTTCAAGTACGCCACAACAAGAAAATAAAGAATTCTGGCTCAGCAGAAGAATCATCGAGCTGTGTTGGCTTTACCTTCAAGCCTTTGGATATTTCTAACTAATGATGACCTTGCTGACAATTTCCATAGACGGAGTTCAGCTTTTCTCTGAATTGCTGTCTTACGGATATTTGGATCTAGTCTTTCCTCTCTGTCTTGTGAACTGCACTTCCAGCTTGATACAGTCTTCTCCCAACTACTCTGACTATTCCCTTGTGTTAAGTTCAAATGGTGTCAATGTTTACCAAAGAAAATACATTTAAATACCTTTCCTAGTGTATTGGTCACACCTAAACTTCCCACCTGTCCTGGTGCTCAGTGGAAAAACCTCTCTTGTAGACAAAAGGTTTCATTATCAGACCCCAGACTGGGCTGTGCAGTGCATGCCTGTGTCATCCCAAGGTAGACGTGGTGTTTTGCATTTGGGTTCTGGGCAATAAAAGTGTGACCCAACACAGTTGTTGTTTCTATTATGGATTAATTATATTTCTATTAGGGATCGATTATTTGAGCTTGCTAGAGGTGGACTGCTAGCAATCCCTAAAACACCTTTAAAAACAGGCAGAAGTAAAGAGTACAGGTATTCCTATGACTGAAATTAACTCATGACTTGTAACAATCAGAGAATATGAAGAAAAAAAAATTGCTTAGCTGTACTTTAGTCTTGTGTTTGAAGGCTTTCTTTAATATGGCTAAGTGATGAGGTTGTGTTAAGTATTCAGGTCTCTGAGAAGAGCCTTGCCTTGTGTCTTGCTTTCATGGAAAAGTTGGTTGGAAGAGACCTCTAGAGATCACCTTGTCCAGCATCTCACTTGAAGCAGGACCGTTGGCAACAGTAGATCAAACAAGTTATTGCTGTGTCTCGCTGCTTAACACAAGGATGCAAATTATGCATCTTCTTGAGGCAGCCTGGTCTATTGAGAAGAAAACTACTGAAAATTATTTTTCTGAGGAAAAGTAATTCAGATGACCTGAGCCTTCCAAGCTGCGATTGAGGCCACAGTCACTGTCATATCTCCCACTGCTTAGAATTCTGATATCTGGCACTTCTGTTTCCCTTTCAGACAGCAGTTCTAGTCACTTGTGTTGTTCAAGCCCTTTACTGCACTTCCTAAGGTATATATAAAAAGACCATCTATGATACAGATGCCTTAGTTTCAATTTCCCGTTTAGCTCTGGTATTTCACCCACTAAACATGGTGTACAGGCTTGACAAAAATGGTTTGAGCACAGTACTTAGAGTGCAGTGGCCTTTTCCATACATGTAGCCTTGCATGATGTCTGTGCCTGCCGTCACAGGAAAACATAGCCAAGCAGAAATCTTCCAGCTGTTTTGTTATATCCAGGATCTCACCTAATTGAAATGCTGATGTCTCCCCCAAATGCAGTTAATAATTAATTATCAAGTGCTTTTCTTGTCGTAATCCACCAGGTGGCACGATTCATCTGGTTTGCCGAAATAAGGAACGGGCTGAAGTTGCCAAAGAGGAAATAGTGACAGAAACGGGCAATCAGGTGAATTGTTTTTTAGTCTTTTGTTTACTCTTAGAAAGGTTGTTAATATTAAAAACCCCAGAGGCCTTGAGATACTCTTTCAACATCTTGCTGTTGTGTTTTTAATAGTATTTTCATACAGACATGGAAACATCTAGCAGTTTATAATTCAAATGATTTGAAGTGATTAACTTGAAACCATTTGAATCACCTAACTTCATTAGGTGATGTGTTCTGTGATTAGTAACATCATCAGCAGCATGCTGTTTTATTTAACGTTTGTTGTTGATTTGCTTTTTGATGTCCTACTTTCTATTCCTAACTATGTAGCTGAAGCTTTTAAAAGTTAATGCATTGCAACACTTGCAACAACATTTATGAGTCTACATCATTGGAGCTGAAGGGTTTATGTGTCTGAATAACATGCTCTTGATTTGCTAAGGTTTGCTGCTCTGTGAAGTCCTATGTGTGGTACTAATTCTGTGTTCTACATGCCTTTTCATTCCCTTTTCTTATAATACCTCTTCCTTCCCTCCTTCCCTCTGTTACACATTCTTTTTGTTTGTGTATATATCACTCTACAGTACATGCCTGTATCTGTCACTCTTGCTTTTGTTAATTGTTCAAGAGGGTGCGCTTATGGAGAAGTTCACTCATCATTATCCTCTATCCTGGTGCCCTGGTTTTGGCTGGGATAAAGTTAATTTTCTTTATAGCAGTTCCACTGGTGCTATGCTTTGGATTTGTGACCAAACCAGCGTTGACAGCCCATGTTTGAGTTATTGCTGAACAGTGCTCACAGAGCATCAAAGCCTTTTCTCGAGCTCACTCAGCCCACCAGTGAGCAGGCTGGGGTGCACAAGAAGATGGGAGGGGACACGCTGGGACAGCTGACTCCAGCTGACCAAAGGGACACCCCAGACCATATGATATCTTGCTCAGCAGTAGAAGCTGGGAGGAGGAAGGTGTAAAAGGGGGCGTTCACAGATACGGTGTTTGGCTTTCCAAATCACTGTTGCAGTGATTTGGAATCTCCTTTCCTGGAGATTGCTAGATGCCTGCCTGGCAATGGGACGTAGTGAATTGATTCCTTGTTTTAATTTGCACACTCAGTTCTGCTTCACATATTAATGTGTTTATCTCAGCCAGCAAGTTTTGCCTGTTTTGTCCTTGTGATTGTCTCCCCACTCCCTCTGGGAGTGGAATGTGTGAGTAAATAGGGTTGTATGGGGCTGAACTACCTACCAGGGTTAACCCACAGTACTTGGATGGAGACTTGTCTTCATTTTAAATAATGACTTGGCTCTTGTACACAGTATTTTGATTCCAGTAGTAGTTTTTAATCTGGATCAAAAATTCTGAAGACTTTTTTATGGTTAGAGATGTCATATTGACTAAATTTCTGCTCTTTGATTTCAGCTCCATAGTGTGACACAACCAGCATTACTCTTCAGTTCTTTAATGGAGGTGAATTAGATCAGTCCTTATGTAGAAATGAATACTTCCCAGCTGTCTATAGCTGTGTAATCCCATGGCTATAGTAAGGCTGGTGATTATCTGTGTTACCTCCTCTAACTGCAGTCAGGCTGCCTGGGAAGAGAGGTGAGTTTGACCTCTGAAGGTTCCTTCATGTTCTGTTTTATGTCACCTGGTGAAGAAATCTTGAGGCAAATAATATTCTTCTTCTAAAGGCAGCATAATTACTGCATTCCCAATTTTTGGTGGGCTGCAGACCCGTAATTTCCATAGTCAAGAGAGGGTGTGAGGGCACTGCAGAACTTGTTTGTGACCCTGGGGATGGGGCACTTGTGCAGAGAGCAGTTCTCAGAGTAGTGTTAGATGAGCTCTACAAGTGGCCCTGTGGGACTCGTGACTGTACTGGGAAGAGCATTTTAATGAGGAGTCCACAAGAACATCCTTCTTTATAAGTGCTCATTCAGAAGCAATCCAGAGAGATAATAAAATGCTTTATCTGCAACTTGACAAGCTGTATCCAGACTGAACTTGCTCTTCCTGATAATTTGGATGGATATCCTGTTATAGTACACACCAAAGATTTTTTTCCATCTTCCACAGTACAAGCTGGAGTGCAGTGCTGAAATGGAGTTATTTGGCAGTCACCTGCCCCTAGATCTGGGAACTGGAAAGTTCTCCTAATCTGTTAAAATAGATCAAGTCACAGAGATTAGGTTTACTTTGAAAATGGCTTTGCTACCATTGAGGACTTTTATAGGGAACAGGCCTGAATATCCCTTTCCTGAGTCAATGTGACAGTCTTCAGCGGATAAGTGTTGATTTAGATCTTTTTCAATCTCTGAAATCCCTTGTAATACTGAACATCTGCCCAAAAAACTTTACCTCTTTTGTACCAGTAGATAATGGTATTATTTTAAAAGTAGAAAGTTTTAAAGAGGTATCCAGCTTGAAATAGTAGAGCAGTGTCAAGGTTTTGGTCAGAAATGATTCACAAAATGGATATGGTTGGAAGGAACCATGGTGGTACAATCTCCTTGATCAAGCAGGGTCATCCTAGAGCACGTTATTACAATGAGAAAATTCTGACCCAAACTCAACTAAGGAGCTGAAATCAAATGGCTAGAGAGAAAGTCACATACTTTTTATTTTCAGGGAAGCAGAATTACAGGCAGGGACTAATGCCATATCATTTCTTCAGCTTCTTCACTTTTCTCATTTGCTTGTATAATGAGTGTTTAAAGAAACAACTTGGAAAGAGAGGAGGCCCTTTAATGATTATTTGTTGTTTTGCAAGAGAACACATCCTCTGCATAATTTTTTTAAAACTGCCTTTTCCTGGCATACGTCATAAGGCTATCTGTGGTGTGTCTTTGAGACCAAGTGCTGTCTAGGAGAACAGTAGGAGTTGACGTGCCTTTGTATGCTGGTAAATGCCTCTGCTTGTACTATGTAGAACACAAATCTGCAAAAAGCAAAAGAATTGTCTGTAGCAAACAGCAAAACGTTTTTGATGTTTTGGAGGGAGGAATTATTTCTAACTTAAGCGGTTTAGAAAATGGTAACTTTGCTCTAAGCCAAGCTTTTTTAAAACTTTTTTCCCCTCATTCTATTGCATCCAAATTGCTGGCCATAGTATTGCAAAACATTGCAAGAGTGTTGTGACATGGAGTGACTGACAAGGGTTTAGCAGTTAATGCAGCAGTTAGCATGCAAGGGGATGCAGAAGGCACCCAGCGCTCTGAGACAGCTGGAGTGGCTGCAGTGGTGCTCCTGAAAGCATGCTTTACCACCCTGGCTGGAGCAACTGTGCCTGGCACATGGAACACTAGCCCTGACAGAGTTCCAGAGGGATAGTGTGGCAGAGGTTGGGTTGCAGGGTACTTTTCCCTGAGCCTGGGGCAGCACATGATGGTGGCTTCAGCTGTTGGGTTCTGCTTTCCTCAGGGTGCTGAGCTGCCAGGTGATGTGACAGCAGGAGATGAGCAGGCTGCAGAACCATAGGGAATAGAAACAGGAGATTGACAGGGTCTCTACAGAGAGTTGAGGAGCACATTGCATGGAAGGAGGGACAGCTGGAAGCTGCATTTGAGTAAGTGGTGGATAGAGACTTCTAAGATGGGGAGGAATGGAAGCTTGTGAGTGCTGGCAACAGAAGGCAGCTCCTTCTCTGCCTGCAGATGTGCATTTATAGAATAGGTGTAGTGCCATGGTAACAGATGAGGAAGAGCAAGCTCTGTCAGGGGAGGTGTTGGAGACAGATGATCCCGAACAGTTGTTACAGTGGGAGGAAGTTGTGGGTGATGATGGCTGAAGGCTCCTTCCTGTGGGGGATGGAGGCACCCGTCTGCAGTCTTGGCTTGATGACTTGAGAGGTTTGTCACTTGCTGGGGACTCAGATGTAAGGTATTGCAGAGAGTCTGCTGAGGCTGATCTGGACCTTGGCCTAACGACCTCTTGTTGCCCAACCACATGGGCACCCATGACGTTGTGAGGGGTGACCTGGAGTTCATCAAGAATGTTTACAGAGAGTCATGGGCATGAAAGCCCTAACAGTGGTCTCCTAAATCCATGCAGTGAAAGGGAAGGGCTTAGGTAGGAGCATATATGCCCTGTGTCAACAACTGAATATTCAGCTGGTGTTACTTTGGCCTTAGCCTTTATGGCCTCTTGGATGACCTTCTCTGTTAAATGAGCTTTGTTGAGCAGCAGTGACAAAATGGAGCAAGAGTGCCTTTGCCAACAGGTTTGCTAAGCCTAGTGAGGAGGCTTTACATTGGTTTGTAGTGGCCTAACCCAGAAGAGTTGTAGAGTCATGGGAACAGTGAGTGTGTGTCTAAGGGACAGCAAAATGGAGGAAGCTCTCACCGTTTTCATGAGAAAGCCTGGGAATGTCTGGGAGCCCATTTCAGATGCCTGTTCATGAGTACACATAGCATAGGAAACACGGAAATCCATCCATGACTGCAGAGTTGTGATCTCACTGGGATTAGACAGAAATAGTTGGCATGACTAGAGTGCTGGAGTGGATGTACCCTTGCTCATTGTACTGGTTTTGGCTGGAGTAGGGTTAATTTTCTTCACAGTGGCTGGTATGGGGCTGTGTTTTGGATTTGTGATGAACACAGGGTTGATAGTACAGAGTTGCTTTTGCAATTGCTGAACAGGGCTTACATAGAGCCACGGCCTTTTCTACTTTTTGTACTGACACATTGGAGAAGTTGGGGTTGCATGGGAGGTTGTGAGGAGACAGCCAGGACAGGTTGACTAACTGACCAAAGAGATATTTCAGACCATATGACATCCTGCTCAGTATATGAAGCTTGGAGAAAGAAAAAGGAATGGGGAGATACTTGAGGCAGTGGCTTTTCAAGTAGCTATTACATGTGATGGAGCCTTGCTCTCCTGGAGATGGCTGAACATCTGCCTGCCCATGGGAGGCAGCCGGTCAATTCCTTGTAAAAAGCCTAATGCACCTGGTATTCCCAGGGAGTTTCCCTTCCAAGTACTAACCAGGCCCAGCTCTGATTAGTTTCTGACATCAGACAAGATTGGGTGTTCTCAGGGTGGTATGCTCATAGGCTTGGGGTTTTTGCTTTTGTGTTTGGCTTTTGCTTTCCTTATTAATTTCTGTCTTTATCTCAACCCACGAGTTCTCTATCTGTTACCATTCTGATTCTCTCCCTGATCCCTTTGGCGAGATGACTTTGCCTGTGGGCAAGAGGGGAGCAGTGCTCTCCTTAACTTTGACAAGGCCTTTTACATGGTTTGCCGTGATATCCTTGTAGCCAGTTTGGAGAGATACAGTTTGAACTGGTGGATGAGAAGGTGGGTGGAAAATTGTCTGAAACATGTGGTTTCGAAAATAACAATCAACAGAACAGAGCTGACCTGTTAAGGATTTTTAGTGGTATCCCCCATGAGTCAATACAGGGGCAAAACCTGATGATATCTTTTCAACAGCTCAGATGGCAGAATGAAGTGCAGTCTTTGCCTAGCTGGCTGGAAAGCACATGGCAGAAAGGGACCTGGGAGTGGCAAGTTGTCCCTCTGTGAGCAGTGTCCTGGGGCAAGGGAGGCCAGCCATACCCCAGGCAGTATGAACATGAGACTAGCCAATGGGCTGAGGGAAGTGCATCTTCTTCTCTGTTAAGCCTGTGTGAAACCACAGCAGGAGTCCTGCGCCTGGATGAGGAATTCATCAATGTCCTGGAGTGAGTCCAGCAGAGGGTGACTAGGGAGATGGGACATGTGATGTATGAAGTGACTCTGAGAAGGCTGATTTTGCTCAGTGTTGAGAAGGCCGAGATGAATCTTACTGTATTCTACAGCCGTGTGATGGGAGTGTGTAGGGAAGGCACTACCATGCTCCTCTTGGAGGTCTGCAGTGCAAAGACAAGAGGCAGCTGACACAGATTGGAACAGGGACAAAATTCTGAGCAGATAGTTGGAAAAATGTTTTCACCCATGATGGGGATGAAATGCTGGAGGCTCAGAGCAGGGGGCTCAGACAGACTGATGAATCTCCACGTTTGCCAAGCAGCCTCCAGAAGTCTCTTCCAACCTAGATTATTCTCTAATGCTGTGACCTTGAACATTTCCTTGGAAAGTTCAGCCGAAGAGAAAGCTGCTAAGTTATTTAAACTGAAATTTTGCAAGCTTTGCAATATTTTTCTAGTTCTCTGCTATGCCTGTCTATCACCTATGTTTATCTGAGTAGGACTCTCTCTTAATAACTTTGACATTAAAAATCAGTGTCTCAGAAGCAGCTGAATCAATGACTAAACATGTTTTAAGGACTGGAGTTAAATTATACAGTTGTGCATGTTAACCTGTGTTAGTTGTGTTCTGGAGACAGTATTTTTTTCATACTACTTAAATACTTTTTCACCTAGACAGCCTAAACAGGGTTTCTCTTCACTTTCCCTGTTGATTGTGACTTAGCTTCTTTTCCTTTAGAATATCTTCTTGCATATTGTGGATATATCTAATCCCAAGGAAATATGGAAGTTTGCTGAAAAATTCCGAAATGAACATAAATTAAATGTGTTGGTAAGTTTGTGTACTTTAATCATGTGTGTCTGTCTTGGGAGTGTGTAGCCTATGAATTTGTCTGACAGGTCATGTAGACTTGACAGCTTGGCCCACAATTCTCTCCTTAATTTTCTAGAAATGTTTTTTTCAGGAGTATCCATGGTTTGCTTGCTCTTGTCCCTTCTCAGTTAAAACAGATGTGCTACAAAAAAAGAGAAATGCAGTAATTTTATAGCTGTATCTTTGGAGGCCCCATACATTTTCTCTTTGATTTTCATAGCTAATAACATTGTCCCTCTTAAAGCTAAACCTTCTGGAAGATTAAACTTTTGCAAAATGTCCAAAGACTAAAACAGAGCCAGGGAGAGAGGAAACCATTAATCATCATGGTTGGCAAGGGGCTCAGTACAGTTCCCCCTTTATTTAGCAGTGAAAATTTGCTTGGAGGGCTGTACTACAGCAGAGGTACCTGGAGCAACTCCTTTAGCACTTAATGAGGAACATCTGATAAAAATGGGGAAATAACTTGTGAGGAGTGGCAGTGAACATGCAGGAAGGTGTGTAGGGGCAGATCACTTTTTGAGTTGGGAAAGAAAGGTCTGAGCTCCTTCTGGAAGGTAAGGCAGAGAAAGAAATGTGTCAGAGACTATGCTAGGTGCACACAGCTTGCAATCATGTTTTGTTGAACAAATAAAAGCTACAATGTGTAGTTTTGTCTTGCAGTGTCAGAAAACAGCAAATTTATGTGAACTGCTCATATGTGTGGATTTCCTCGTAGATATTTGTGTAAATTGTTTTTGTTTAAAGGAGTTGTTTTACAGGTCAACAATGCGGGATGTATGGTGAATAACAGAGAGTTAACTGAAGATGGACTTGAGAAAAACTTTGCAACAAACACTTTGGGTGAGTATTGAAGGTTTAGTTCTGGAACATACTTATTTTGCTTACAGAAGTGTGTTTTTATAGCTGGGTTTGTGAGGTATGTATTCCTGCTCGAAGAGGGATCATAGCATTTCTATGCCAGTGAAGGAGCCAGGAAGAAAAAGAAGAAATATTACAGCTTGTTTGGAGTGTCATTTTTTAATTTCTCCATTTTTCAGTTGTTCTGATATCAGCATCTTTATTTATCATAGCAGAAGTGGAAAATTGCAGGTTGATTCTGAAATTTGCTAGGAGACTTTGCTTTGAGCATTGCTGCTAATGATGCTCTTTGTAATAATTGTGTTTCTGGGGTTTGGATGGAGCTTGGAGTTCAGATGTTTAAAGAGACATTCAAATGTTTGAGTGGGCTTGCACAGCTCTATGTGCCAGAGGCGCTGTGTAGGAAGCCTGTGCCATATGCGATGCCCTGGACGTTCTCAAGCAGATGCAATCTCCAGTCAAGGGATTGAGCTGTAAGGGGCAAGTCTTGGGCACTCCACGTGAAAGGGGCATTGTGTGTGAGCTCTGTGGCAGTGCTGTAAGAGGGACAAATGATGGGAAGCAAGTCAAGAAGGAAAGTGGAGATGTGGAAGGGCAGGGAAAATGGCGAGCCAAGTGGAAGGTTTCCCCACAGAAGCTGTGAAAAAGAGATAAGCAAACAGCCAACTAGCAGAGAGAAGGGCTGTCTGACGCTGGTGATGTTTGTAAGGCTGAAAGCTGCACCTCTTGCAAAGAGACACATGGTGCTTGCATCAGCCCAACAGTCCTGACACTCTTCCCCCTCTGCCTCTGTGTGGGGTAGGTGGATTTCTCAAGAGACTGTCTTTAATATATTCAAAAGTGACACATTAAGGAAGAACTGTGGTGCTTTGTTTCTGTGTTTTCCTCCTGTTCATCAGTATCTGGAATGAGGAAGGGGAAAACCTAGTCTATAAAGATAAGGCATTTATAGAATTAGTATAACTTGGAAACCAACAATAAATTGTTGGTTTTTATTCTTAGCCTTTTTCCGGTGTTGGTTCCTTAAATCCTATTTATGTTTGAAAACTAATATTTTAGTATAAGTGTCTTGTGCTTCACTGTTATTGTGCATACAGCTCATTTTTTCTGCAAGTCTGAATGCATTAAACTGACAACTAAATCAAGTGTAAAGGCACAGATTCATTTGCTTCAGACTAATCTTCTCCTAACACTCTTCTGTTTCTCATTGTCAAAATATTCAAAAAGAGTTTTATTTTGCCATCAAATTTCCCTTGGCTGCACAAGTGCAAGAACTTCTACCTTGAGGGATGTATTCACCTTAAATTAGTTTTTATCCTCTTGTGGTCTTTCAGACAAAAACCCAGCAATGTACAAAGGTACAGTTCATCTAGAGAAAAGCGGAGTGAAACAAACAGGACATTCTGAATGCAAAAGCATGTTTTGGTTTAGTTTTAGACATTGAGGATATTAAGTGCTGAGGAACCGTCCTAGTGCACCCCTTGAATTACATTTTATCGCACAAGTAGAAGCAGCAAATTTTGCTTTTCCAGCTGTAAATCAGCCTAACTAGAGGTGTACAGCTGCACAGAGGAAGCTGAATTATGGTTGTAGCAAACTAGGAAAATGCCTGTACTATCTTTTGTGGATGTTACTTATAGATCTCCTTTATTCATTCGTGTATCATTTGCTGCATGATTGTGTAAGAAGTTTAAGGATGTAAATCACCCTCTGTTGTCCAACTTCTTCAGAGTTCAGATGAGGACTGGGTTGTTTGCTTAGACTGCATCTCTCTAGACAAAAATAAGGATTGAATTTTGAATCTTTTAGAACAGAGTGGGACTTGGTTGAGTTGGAAGAAGCTGGCAGTGCAACAGGAAGCTTCTGTGCTTGCAGGCCAGACACACATGGAGGACCAAGGCTACAAACCACAGTTTTTTTCTTCAAAGTCAGGGATAGGGTAATAAGTCGTAACATCTGGAGTCACAGTAGGAGAAAGCTGTGTGGAGAAAGACCTGTCAGAGTAGATGCTGTGTTATTTCCCTAGGTACTAGGTGCTTTTGGGTATGTTTTACTTGGGAGAAGTTATTTCTGTTTCAGTAACTATCTGTGGTTACAGGTTCCCCGAGAAAAACCTGGCTAAATTACATATGACTGATACATAGGTTGACTGTAAACTCAAATGTAGTCTGAAGGAACAATCTAAATTCCCCTCTCTGCCCCAGTAATGCTAAAGCCTGAAGGGTGACATGAGCTCAAGGCCCTTGTTTGGAAAATGTACAGTTGTCCCTCACTTGACTAACAAGATTGAACAATATCAACATCTTTTGCAGATCTTTACATGTAGGGTGTTCCTTCCATGTTTCTTTCACTTTTTTTTTTCCTACCCTGCATCTCTGGTCTAGTAAAGGAGTGTGTAGGTTGTAGCTATCTAAAAATGCAAGACTGAAATATAATGTGCTTTAAACGCATGACACAGTTTTTGAATTCTGTATCTGATATATGATTAACATTTCTATAAGCTGTAAAGTTGCTCTTTTAGGTGTTTGAAATGCTATGGAGCTTTTAAATCTAGGAATGTTTTTCTCTTGACTGATCTGTTAGTCCATTTTTGAGCATAATGGATGTCGGTGTTCAGTTCTAATTGATGATCTGACTTGTGAAAGATACTTTATATCCTGATCTTTTCTTGGACATACATGGGACAAAAATGACTGCCTAAGTCCTCTTGTATGAATGTGTACAAAAATTACAGCGGTTTGAATAGAAAGTAAAATTCCCTTCATGTAAAACACAGCTGACTGGCTAATTGAGGATGGCAACTGAAACAAGAGGTGCATAGTTCTCTCTGGTGCTGTCAGAATATGCAGGTGGATGAAGTTCAGGAAAATGTAAAATGCAGGTTGATAGTTAAGGCTTTGTATGGTTTGTTTAATATTCAAGTTCAAACTAAAGTGCTTTGAGCAGGTTTTTGCATCTGTGCTGGTGCCTGTAGCACCCTTACAATGAGTCTGAGGCACAAATGCTGCATGGCTCGTTGTGGTTCTGTTGTTGCTGTCAAAAGAAGCACCTTTCCTTTTTTCCCCTGCTAGAGGCTCAAGAATTGTCCGATTGCTGGAGCTCAGTGAATGTAGAGAGCAGAATGGAGCACTTAGACTGTAATGTGGGAGCACTGGCCAGGCATGAGTCTGAAATAGCACTTTGCTGATTGAAACACACTTTCAAATAAACCAAACTGAG
>WAAG01068155.1:3559-17821 GCA_013390105.1 Tichodroma muraria | reverse complement strand
ACGGCCAAACTACTACAGTGATCTAACAAAAAAAAGAATATTTCAGTCTCTCTGGAAAATATTTCTTTTGAAAACCCAATATTTTTGCATAGAACATTAGATATTCATGCAGAAATGTGTAATTTATAGAGTACCCTGCATAGCAAAACAGGATTGTGAGGAGATGCAAGGGAGCAGTGTAGTAACCCTCGCAAGGTCTTGGAGCCCTGCAGACTAACAGGTTGTGTTAGCTGAAGTACAGTGGTATGGTATTTTACTGGTACCTAGAATGTTCAGAGCTCTTTGGGTCTGCACAGCATTTTTATACGTAGAACAGCTCAGGAACAATATGTCCAAGTGCTACCCAAGCTACGTGATCACTAATTTTCCTGTGTTTTGAGCAGCAATGTTCAGTAAATACTGGAGACAGCACCCAGCCCACTGGCCCTGTCAAACACAGATGTGTTTTGGCTGTTGGCAGTGCTGGTATGAACACAGCTGTGGACTGGGCACTGTTGATGTTGACTGTTTATTCCATTCAGATAATTATGTGTGTCTCCATCTACCCTTCTCTTGGAGAAATTATTTCTGATTAATCTTTTCAACCTTAATAGATAATATGATTACTGGTGTTGAACTACAGCTGTTGAATCTGAAGAAAGTATTGAAAGATTGCTTTCATTACCTGCTGTTACAGTTTCCTTAGTTACTGTAATTTGTTGGTACAGATAGAAAATTAGGATGTAATTTTGCAGTATTGGCTCAGTCTGTTTCTCCTTGAGTTTGAACCTAATAGGCCTTTACATTCACATCCCCTGATTAACCAATTTTACAGCTAGACATATGTCAGAAAATTTATTGGTATCATCTCTTTTTGCATTACTGAAAGGCCTGTATTTTGCTAGCAGTTGCACTGGCAGGAGATGGAATTGTGAACAGTAGAGTCAACCTGGAATGTTGAATCATGAGTCTTTTTGTCATTTTGTCTAAGAGGTCTGACTCTTTTTTGCCTTTCCTCTATTTACTTAACCTTGCTCACTGACAAGCTGCTTTTATTTTGTACATTTTAATGTCTGACTGAATTTGATCCACAGATCCTTTTTGAGAGAACAGTCTGCATTTAGCTGAAGATGCCCCAGGGTTCAGTGATTACACTTAGTAAAAAGTGATATTTATAATTCAGATAGTGGTTTCCATGAAGCACTTAGGCAGCAAAGTGTCCTGTGAAGTATATCAATATTGTCCCTCTAACAAGGTGAAGAAAAGCACAATATGTACTAGATGGAAGAATTTTCCAAGTCACAGCTAGACCCACAGCTTCCATAGAACTAAGAGATCTGTAAGAACATAGAACATAGAGCCTGTAAGAGATCAGAGCACTCATTTTGTTGCCTTTTTCTCCAAAACTTCCACTGGCTTCAGTGAAACTGAGTTTTTTTTGATTCAGCTTCCTTCAAGGCACAGACCCTTTTCTCATAGATAGGGTGGAAAGTGTGTATCGTACTGCTGATGAAAAGAAAACCCACTTGCTTTGCAGTGAGTCCAAGGCAGAGTCATGAATTTCTGCATGCTACCTCCAAAGGCATGCAGTACATAGTGCATCCTCTCATAATGCTGTTGTTTCAGTATTCTTAGAGATGGAAAACAGTTCTGGGACATGGAGATCAATACGGAAAATTCCCTCTGTGAATTCTTGACTTTGAAATCTGTGGGAGCACCTAATGAAAAAAGTAACTGCCAATGAAAAGCTGTATTCATTTTCTGTGCCAGTTTCTCTGGTATTTGAGGCGTGGTGCAAAAGTACACTTTAGACACTAAAACCACAAAACATAATATATGTACAAAAGTTAAAATAAAGGATGACTTTCATAACGAGAGAAAATTCATCAGCTAGGACAGTTGGGCAGCTCTGCCCTAAGAACCTGCCCTAAGAAGGCTTCACAAGGCCTTCATAAGGAATGCTACCCTTGAACTATAAACAGGGAACTGCAAAACAAAGTTTGTCTTGTATACATTGCCCAAAAACAGTGGACCAAGATGCAGGGGCCCAGACATTGTATTCCAGCTGGAGGGTTGGAGTGCTTTGAGATGTTCCATGCCATCTGCTTTTTTCTAGTGCTCTCGTTGACAAACCAAGGTAAACGCACAATGGAGAAAGTAAATAAAAGGGGACTCTCTCAAAGCTTGTGCCTAAGCTTAGCCATTTTAAACAGAAGCAGGTCAGAAATGAGCAGCCAAACTCTCCATTTCTGACTTGGATGAACATTGCTGCTAGCTTGTTGGGGCCACATTTTTGGAAGTACACAGTTTATATGTCGGCTTCCAAATCTGGCATGTGGCTTGCTCTCAGAATCCCAGTGGGAGCTGCTAGTGGAATCCTTCTTATCAACTCTTTTCTCTGATGACACTTGGAGCTGTCCCTTCTTCACAGGTCGATGCTGCCAGCTCCGCTCCCTTTTCCAGAGTTGGACTGTGGCATCAAACAGCCTGAGTTGAGACCTGGGCTTTTGCTTCTGCTGTTCCCATTGGCAGTGTGCAATTGGCAGGGCTCTCTGAGAGCCCTTCTTTCTCCACCTTGGAAGTGGTGTTTCATGCAAAGCCCTGATCAGTCAGGAGTTCCCAAGCATGCGGGGCTCCTGTGTGCCAAATGAAAAAAAGGTGGTGTGCATGTGAACTAAAGAAGAATTGGTGTGCATGTGAACCTCCAACTCTGTCCTCCCTTTCCAGAGAATAGTTCTGACTGAGTGAAGTGGGTTTGGTAAAAGGTAGCTGGAATGTTTCTTGCCCTTTTTTCTTTGTTGCCTCTCAGGAATTTCTGTCTCTTCTGTGGAGTTGAGCCAATGCACATGGAGCAGCAGCTGGAATGCTGTGTTTTATTGGCAACTTACTGCATGAAACTGGCAGCAGTTTCTGAGTTACTTAATATGCAAACATTCACTAACCAGAGCCTTTACTCTTCCCAGCCCACTGTACTTTTTTCTCTGCCAGCTAGTTCATTTTTTTTGTTTTTTAGATAATTTCCTTGCCATCTGCCAAGCTGATGTTTTAAGAGGCCTGATCACTTTTTCCTCATCTTGTTTTGGAACCTCCATTAATGTTGGAGACATGATGTTGTTTGTATTTGCCTGCCTGGCTTCTGTAACCTTTTTTGATTTCACTATGTTTTCAGGAAGACAGCAATGCAAAATTGAAGATTGTATTGGTTAGTACTCTCCAAATGAAAATTTTTCAATTTTCTGTTCACTTTATCTGCAAGCAGTAGTGACCAAAGTTTGTTAAGCCATTTTTCTTGTGTTTATCTAGGAGTTGAGCAGCCAATTAAGAGAATATTTGAAGTCACATAGTACAGGGAATTCACTTGACAGTACTTACCACTTTTTATTTTTCAAATAGTCCCTTTTTGCACAGTAATGATGAGTACCTGAATTTGGACCCTTAGTCGTTCCTATCTTGTGAAAAACCCTGATCCTTCTGGAAATACAACCCTGACAAGGCTTTTTAAGTGGCTGTACAAAACTGTGGGAAGCTTTTGAAAATCTTGGCCATAGGAGTTCAGCCCTGCCTCAGACTGCTGCAGTTCTTTTTCTTTTTCAGAACCTTTGCCAGACGCTCTGGTGCTCGGTGAAAGGCTCCTGCCGCTCCAAACTGGATGCAGCTGCGGATGGCACTCGGTGTGGAGAAAACAAGGTGACTGTGAGCCACGCTGTTCGCAAGCTGTGCTGCCTGCCAAAGTGCAGAGAGGAGCCATGAGCAGCTCTGCTGTTGTTGGGTGTCAGGGAGGGTCATCCCGTGACTTCTCCATGTACATTTCCACTTAAACATTCAGCCCTCATGACCTGAAATAACAAATAATTCACAGAAACGTTTCCCTGTGGTAACGATCTGAAGCTCTTTGTGCTTTCTCTTCTCTCCTCAGTGGTGCTTCTCTGGTGAGTGCATTACAGTAGGGAAGACTCCCGAAGCAATCCATGGCGAGTGGGGTGTTTGGTCGTCCTGGTCCCATTGCACAAGGACGTGTGGGGCAGGAGTTCAAAGCGCAGAGAGGCCGTGTGATAATCCAGAGTAAGCTGAGAGCACTATCCTTCCCTTTCTTATCTTTTGTTTAAGATGTTTGAGGTTCTTAGGACGTTGGAAACTCTCTTGTATGAGACTGTTACCAGCAGGTGCCACATCAACACGTCACAGATACTGACACCTCTCCTCCCAGTTAGGCATACCTGTGTGAAATTCAGCTGGCTGTTCTTTTACAGTAGTCATCTTCTTTATTTCTTACTCTCCACGGAGCTTATTTCAACACAAAATGAAAAAAAAGTACATACTTAACATTTAGGCTTTGGAGAAATTGTGTAACTATTGCTTTATTAATACTACAATGGGTAAATAAATGACCTCAAACATCAGGTGAGAACAGTTTCTAGCAGTCTGATCCTGAGGACTCACCTTCCATGTTTTTAGTCATCAGCTTTGCTTGAGCTTCTGACACATGATTTGTCAGGTACAGAACATGAAAGGCAGAATTCCCTACTACATATCTGAGTTCATGAAGACTTCACATCTCATTTTCACAAATCACTAACAGCAGGAATCATTTGTCTTTTCAGAGAGAACTGTCAAATGCAATTCAAAGTATGGGATTTAAAGCAGTCCATTTGATAAGTCAGTTTGTTGTGAGCTCAGCCAGGTAGTGCCAAGCACTTTTTTGGGATACAGGGGTTGTTTAGATTTCTGTGCTTTATACTGACATGTCTGTGTACTCAAACATGTGATGTGAACAGTCTCTCTACCCTGTCAAGGATTCAGAGTCACCTTGTTATGCTACTGGGACCTGAAATATGTTGCTGGTTTAAAATTATTTTTTTTTTACCCACAGTCTCATGTCCCAGTGTCAATGTTCCTTTTCTAGACCCCAGTTTGGAGGAGACTACTGCACTGGAGAAAGGAAACGCTATCGCATGTGTAACATCAGCCCCTGTCACAAAGACTTGCCAACCTTCCGTCAGATGCAGTGCAGTGAATTTGATACAGTTCCCTACCAGAACGAGTTCTACCACTGGGTTCCCGTTTATAACACAGGTGTGAAGCTACAAATGTTTCAATATCTTGTATAAAAAGTCAAAATTACACACCTATGAGAAACCTCTATGAGGGCGAGAAGTCGAGAAGTCACTGAATTATAAGTTTTCTAATGAATTAGAGAGAAAAATCTGGTGTTCTCCCGTATGCTGGTGTGCCTTCAGTGTGAACAAAAAGGCAGTGGTTCTTCTCTACATGTAGGTGTTTTTTCAGGGCTCTGTTGATAATGGCTGTTATTGCAACTAGTTCAGTTCCTGAAATGATACTGCTAAGAAAAGCTAAGAAAAGCTGTTGAAGTCATGTCTGTATTACTTGTTTAGAATAGATCTAAACCATCTTTTCCAGTGTCTACCACCAAACAAGAAGTAGAGTAGTCTGGTGTAGTGCTGCATCTTTGGGCCTGCAGCTGTCACTGCATGCAGTAAGTAGAGCTCTTGCATTGCACAAATGTGACTTTACTACTTCCAAACTCAGATCTGCATGGGAGGTGGACTTGGCATTACACTGAAGAAGTAACACCTGAACTGGTTCGGTATCATGCTGCCCTGTATTGCAGAGGCAATGACTCTGCTTTATGACTTGCTTTGGAGCAGCTAGTTTTTAAATACAAGGGCAGTCATTACTAGATCCAGTTTGATTCTTAGGTTGTGCATAAATGTGGAGATTATCCAATAGAATCACAAAATTTTTAGGGTTTCAAGGAATCTCTGAAGATCATCCAGTCCAACCCCTCTGGCCAAGGCAGGGTCACCTGGAGCAGGTGACACAGGAACACATCCAGGTGGGTTTGAATGTCTCCAGGGAGGGAAACTCCACCAACTCCTTGGGCAGCTGTTCCAGTGCTCTGCCACCCTCTATGTAAAAAAGTTCTTCCACGTGTCGAGGTAGCATTTTCTGTGTTTTAGTTTATGTCCATTGCTCCTTGTCCTGTCACTGGGCACCACTGAAAGGAGACTGGCATCATCCTCTTGGCACCCCCCTCTGAGATACTTGTATGCATTGGTGAGACCCATTCTCAGTCTGCTCTTCACCGGACTGGGCAGGCCCAGCCCCCACAGTCTGTCCTCATAACAGAGGTGCTCCAGCCCTTTAATCATCTTTGTGGNGGTGCTCCAGCCCTTTAATCATCTTTGTGGCCTCTGCTGGGCCCTCCACAGTAGCTCCTTGCTTTTCTTGTACTGAGGAACCCAGAACTCCCAAACTCTTCCCAATGCACCCCAGGAGCCCATTGGCCCTCCTGGCTGCCAGGGAGCACTGCTGATCATAGGCAGCCTGTCACCCACCAAAACTCCCAGGTCCTTCTCAGCAGAGCTGCTCTCCAGCAGGTCAGACCCCAGTCTATGCTTGGGGTTATTCCTCCCCAGGTGCAGGACCATACACTTGCCCTTTTTGAACCCTGTTAAATTTCTCCCTGCCCAACTCTCCCCCCTATCAGGGTTCCACTGAATGGCAGCAGAGCCTTCAGGTGGATCAGAGCCACTCCCCACAGCTCCATAGCAGCAGCAAACTTGCTAGCAATGCATTTTTTTAATGAAAAAATAAGACAGCTAGGATAGGGAAGATGAGGATTAAACTTCCAGTTTCATTTGCTGGTAGTATTTTTCAGCATGTGAATTGCTTTTTCAGCTACTGGCAGTTCTGAATTGGTTTCCTAAATTTCAGCTACTGTTTCAATTTCATCTAATGAATATGAAGATGAACCTAGAGTAGGCAGGCTTCCAGTAAAATTTCTGATGAAAGAAAATATGGTTGATAGAGATTTTTTTGGAAGAAATCCCAGTAAAGCCAAGATAACTGCTAACAGCCTAACATTTAGGCCAAAACCAAACTCATAAAACATTTTCTGCAGTCACCTGTCATTGAAATGAAGATTCTTTTACTCAGGGTATGCTTCTGCAGGGTACAGCGTTCGTTCTGTTCATGTCCTCTCTGTGACACTGCAACTGAACAGGTAGTTCTGCATGTGCATTTGTTACAGAATGTTAAAGGGCATTGAGAATCATGAGTCAAATGTTTACTGCACACTGGAAGGCTGTGCTCTGTCCATGCCATATCTCAAATAGAACTGTTCAGAACTGTACGGACAAACCAGTTCTATTTAAAACGCTGTGCTGCTGAGCCTGATGTATTTAGTCTAGAAAATAATTTTTTTCTGTGGCTTGAAAACTTTTTGACTGTTTTCACCCATTTTCTCAGCAGCCATAATTTCAGCATAGATTTCCATGTCTTCCCCATGACCTTGGAGGCCCTTGATGTTTAATTCTTACATTCCACTAACAACATTTGTGCTGAACTCTTAACTTAAAGTAAATCCAGCTTCCTCAGATAGACAGGCTCTCCTGGTAACACTCAAATAAGCAGAGAGCTGGCCAGATCCTGTGCTGATTCGTCATCTGACATCATTGTATGACTGAGGGTGGGTGGCTCTCATGGGCATACTGCTTCCAGTTTTGTCCAGCCAGCATTACCTGAAATACATCTGAGTTTTCCTCCCGTCTCAATTTCAAATATTCTTTCACCTTCTGTCAGTGGCTAATGATGTCCTGGGCAAAATAACTGCAAATAAGGTCATGAAATAGTGCTGTCTCTGAGAGACACAGCAGTTTGAGGCTTCCTTGCACGTGTGTGTCCAAAACAAAAACAAACCAGCAGCCTTTTGTAAATCCCCACGAAAATGAGCTGATGTTTCAGGTCTCTGGGTTCTTACTCACAGTGTCCTCCATTTGTACACCAACCTTTGTCAGTTCCCTTACTTAGTCTTAACTTGTGCAACCCAATTTCAAGGATTTTCCACAGCATTCTGTTACTACGTTGTCTTGCTGCCAAGAAGGCTTTGGCATTTGTAGTGCATTAATCCTGCTTGGACACCAGGCATCCACCAAAGGCACCCTGTTGCTCCTTTCTTTAGCTGGATAGGGAGAGAATGTAACAAAAGGCTTGTGAGTCAAGATAAGGGTAGGGAGAGATCATTCGCTGATTACCATCATGGGCAAGACAGGCTGGACTTGGGGAAATGTGTTTAATTTATTAGAAATTATATCAGAGTAGTATTCCTTGAACCTCTCCAATGTAAGTCCTTCACTGCAGTTCTTCCTGAACTGCTCCAGCATGGGTTCTTTCCACAGGCTTCAGTTCTTCAGGAGCAGGCTGCTCCAGCACGGATCCCTGGTCCGTGGGTCCTGCCAGGAACCTGCTCCAGCACGGGCTTCCCATGGGGTCACAGCCTCTTTCAGGCATCCACCTGCTCTGGCGTGGGCTCCCCCAGGAGCTCCCCCCTGGATCTCCAGGGGCTGCAGGGACACGGGTGCCTCACCATGGGCTGCAGGGGAATCTCTGCTCTGGCAGCTGGAGCAGCTCCTGCCCCTCCTCCTTCACTGACCTTGTGTCTGCAGAGCTGTTCCTCTCACATATTTGTTCCCCTCTCTTCCAGCTGCAGTTGTGCAGGATTTTTTCCCTTTCTTAAATACATTATCCCAGAGGTGCTGCCACAGTCGCTGGTGGTTTGCTCTTTACTGGCAGCAGGTCCTTCTTGGATCTGTCTGATCTGGGCTCTGTCAGTCATGGGGGAAGCTTCTGGCAGTTTCTCATAGAAGTTCCCCTGTAGTCCCCCTGCTACCAAAGCCTGGCCATGCAAACTGTATGTTTTAGTATCAGGCATTTTGGATCCTCTCATGCTGCACTTGGGATAAAAAGGGGAAAGAAGACATAATGAAGCTTTCCCAAGCCCTGAGTTTTTATGTAGGGTGTCTAGCTGAGGAAATGGATTCCTAAGCCAGACATTCTGTGATGTTTTAGACATTCTCTGTTCCTTCATCCCACTGGAAAAAACAGTAGATAATATGGACGGTCACAGTTCTCTCTCCTGGCTTTAATTTCATAGCTTGCATAAAGCAGTTATAGCAAATGTCACATACCTAAAGAGTCTTTTCTGTTGTGTAAATTGTAACTTCACAAGAGAACAGAGACATTTTTGAATAGCTTATGATTTAATAAAACAACCAGCTTTAACAAGCAGTCTCACAGAAAAACAGTAAGTCACATCTTGCTATTTTCTAGCCTACCTATGTTTGAGGTTTCAGCTGAGAATTTTCTGGTTCAAATGACTTTATGCCCATTGGGGAACTTGCATAGTCCTGTTATGGAATTGCTCTGGACCTCAGAAACCCATGTGCTCAAGCTGGAGCATCAGAGTACCCCTGGGAATCTTAAAATGATGGAGACCTCCAAGTTCAAGGGTGATAAACTATCCAGCAGCCTAAGCAGGATATTTTCCGAATTTTTCTCATGACCCAAGCCCCTATTTTGACACTTTGGTCAGACTTCAGTACGTATCGACTTCTCTTTCCATCAGACTGACCCCATGTTTATTTATTTCATACCATTTTACAAATTCCATTTTTATGAGTCTGATAGCTTCTCAGGGTTTAACTTCCATCTGTAAGTCCTACATTAAATCAGATAATTACCTTTATTTTCTGTACCAGTGCCAGGATCATTTAGTGTATAGTCAGATAGGGGTTGTGTTAAAAATGTTTTAAATTTCATATTTCTTCAAAAATATTTCTGTGTATCAAATAAAATATGTTCTGGTACAGTCACGGGGTCTGAGCTAGCAGGATGAAGTATTGTTGCTGCTGCCCCTATTTCAAAATTATACATCCTTTTGGAGCTGCAGGCTTTGTTAAAGTGATAAGTAGCTTGACCTCAGCATCTTTTCCCATTTTGTCTGGTTGGTATTTGTCTTTTCTAATTTTCTTTGCTTGGAATTTCCTTAGCACATTCTGGGTTCTCTCAGAGATGAGGGGTTGAAGAGAAGAGGCCAACCTCTTCTTCCTTGTGAAGTTGAGAAAGATATTGGAGCCTTATCTTCTTCTGACAGACACGTTAATAACATGCTTCTTAGGTTAAGCTGGATCCTCCTGCATGTGAACTCATGGGAATCAGCTGTGAGGTAAACAAATTTAAATTGGGAAGGAAATATGTTCCTTTCTACTTATCTTCATGTTGTTCTGTTTACACTTGATGAATCTGAAATTTTTAATAATATACAGAGGGGAAAAATACCACATGCCCAAATTTCAGGATTTTTACTCAGCTTTGCTGATTTGCTTCTTCAGTCCCATTCTGATTACAGATAAGTCACTGCACCCATAAGGGAGCTCTGTGGCTTGGGATTCCATTACATCTGTATTTCTTCTGTATATTAGAGGATTGATCATGTCCCTAGTCAAATCAGCAGCAGGTGTAAGATGTGGACATCACATAAAGAAACAAGTTGCAATTTTTCCGGGCTGCTGAGTGTTGGTGACACTTCAGCTAAAATCTTATGTCCAGCTAGGAGCAAGGCACTGGCAGAAGGATGCAGCCAGAGTGAAGAAGGTTTATAGGAGAGCAACATGGAAGTCAGAAAGTCACTGAGAGGGACTTTTTACAAGGGCTAGTAGAGATAGGACTTAGGGAATGGCTTTAAACTGACAGAGGGCAGGAGGAGTGGTGAGGCATTGGCACAAGTTGCCCAGAGAAATGGTGGGTGCCCCATCCCAGTAAGTTTTCAAGACCAGGTTGGACTGGGCTTTGGGCACTGTGGTTTGATGGAAAATGTCACTGCCCGTGGCAGGGAGGTTGGATGATCCTTAAGATTTCTTCTATCCTAAAACATTCTATGATTCTGTGATTTGAAAAACACAAATTGAGAAAAGCAAGTTTTGCTCTAGAAAGGAAAACAAGGAGTGAGTTAAATGTCAGCTACTCAGTGGAACATTTAAGGAGTGTTTAGCATCTATACTCCTGAGCTGGTAGAGATACATGGTCATTACTGAGTGCTCACAGATTGGATCTAGAATTTCATGCATATGCTGGATTGCAGGAATTCACTAATACTTTGGCCTAAAAGTTACAAAGATGACAGCCTTTTTGTTAAAATCTCATCATGATTTAATCAAATTTGCTGAAGCAACTGAAACTGAACCAGCTGCTTTAATGAGCTCCTTCTGAACAACCCAAGTGCTTCTATTCATCTGACTTGAGTCTTTTTCGATTTTTGGGTCTGAAATAAGAAAAAAGCCTGAACTCAATGCGAGTCTTTCACCATTTCAGGAAAAGTATTTGTTTTCCTTGTGTGAGTTTGGTATCTATTCTGTGTTTAAAATATTAGACTTTTGGAGGTCGTCGATTGATTCTGATGTAGTTTAATTATAGTCCTAGAAAAACAGAGCCAAGGTAGGTCCCTAAGCTCAACCATAATAAAAAATAATGATAGATAGATAAATAAATAATTTTAGATATTGAATGCCAAATACAGTGCTAGTGTCATTTCCTCAGTAGTGGCCTAACCATCCTCTCTGCAGATGAAAAATCAAATAAATATCAGATAGAATTGAGTTTTGGATGGAGAAATAAATACCTTGTAATTTCCAGAGGGGCTCCATGGAAAACAAAAACAGTAAAAATTTGTGGGTAGGGCTTAATTTTAGAACAGTTAACACAATCAGGAAAAACAAGTTTGCAAGTATGAAAGTTTGTGAGTTTGTTTTTTTTGTTTTGTTATGGGTTTTTTTTACTTTTTACTTTGACTTCGTAAGGGAGTCCTTTTTCTTTACAAACTGATTCTGAGTTACAGATTTACAGCATCACAGTTATGCCAGGAATAAGTCAGCACTGTCTGCTTCTTCTTGTTCAGTGATTTCTGAAATGAAATTGTTTGTTTTGTCATCACATAACTAGGAGGAGGTACAGATATCAAACTTCTGTTCTACATATTTCATTATAAACAGTGCAAAAGCTGAAATGGCTTTCTGTAAAATCTGTGTCTATCAAGGCAATTCTGAGAAGATAGCACAGTGCCTGGAATTGTAGGATTCCCCTTGTCATAAATCTATTGTGCTTTGTATAGAAGAATGCTTCTTTGAGAAAGTTAGGCAAGGTGAAGCAAAATTTAGAGCACTAAAGTAATCAATTTAGTCACATATCCCAAAAAAGAATTCTGCAGACATAAGTAAAATCACTTGTGTCACTTACCATGACAGCTCTTATCAAAACAACTGATAGGTGTTATGGCTGGCAGCTTTCACAGGGGGGCTGAGGGTTGGTGAGGATTACAAACTTTATGTTCTTGCCTGGAAAACTTTTTTAGCTCCATCTCTACTGATATTGTTGAGCACAATTCACATCAGCTGGAATTCCAACAGTTGTATAACCATGGTCCATGCTTGTGCTCTGGGTCTCATCACTGTTGCACTTTGCAAAGGTGTTTTTGTGTGAGAAGCCAGAAACACATCGGTGACAGACCTAAGATGCCATTTTAGCTCTACTGAAAAAAGGGGAAAAAAGTGCCTTCATTAAGGTATTGAATTTCCTTTACTGTTCTGATTTTTTTAGAATTTGTTTTTGTTCCCAGTTCTGCAGTGTTTCTGTTTACACGAATGAGATTCACAGTGCCAAAGGCTGTGCAGGATTCAGTTCTTAAGCTGCAAGAATTTTGAGGGGAGGAACTGTAGTCACCTTTGTGCACTGTGTAGTTTTGTATGTATGTTGGTGGTGCACAAACCAGAGTAATGACAGCAAATTTTCCTCCTCCAAAAGGATAAATCCTTTTACTGGAAATTAATTAGTTTATTTGCATTATCAAAAGTTTACATTTCTCTCATTACCAAAAATTTCTTTAAACACAGTTCTTTCTATGACACAAACAAAGCCAACAAAGGACGAAAAGATAAAAATAAATTCATCAACTAGGATGTAGAAGGCTTATAGTTACCCTGCATCCCTCTGAGACCAAGAGAGAAGCTTCTGTCAACTCTATCAGGCACAGGGTAAAACTCACTCAACATTAGCACCTCTTCAACATGAAGGGAGATAATTTTAAAATTATTTAATAATGGTGCCTTGAAGTCACTACTGACTGGTGGGTTTAAGGCTGACTGCTTTTCTCAGCAAAGCATTTCAGGTTGCTGAGCATGAACAAATTGCTTTAGTGCTGGGCAAGACTGGGGTCTTTGAATAGACCAAAACCCAAAGACAAGTCTTCTGCTGATGTCCTTCATTAATATTATAGTGGACAATTTTTAATTCAGTCAGACAGTTCTGGTTCTGCTGGAGAGTTTTCAGAGAGTGTTACAAAGGCAGGGATTATGTCTGTTTTTGCTTTGACCATAATTTCAGCTCTAACTCATCTTCCATGCATACAGTTTCTTTATCAGACTTGTGTCCTTTGTCTCTCTGATGTCTTAATTTCAAAATTTCCTGGTCCCAGAGGCCAGTGTCTGTGAGACAGGGAGGTTGGTGTTTGGCTCTCCTTACTCCATAGATGGAATAGATTAAAGCCCTGATCCATCACAGAAAATCTTGTTTCAGAGGCCACTGGTTGCTCTTGCTACAGCTTTCCCTTTCCCTGTTTCTGTGGGACATCTATCTGAAAATAGCCTGAGTCTATCAGACTTGCAATATTATCCCTATTTCATAAGTTGTCAAGCAGGAAAAAAACAACGTTTGAAATTATTTATTAAATGCCAACAGGTAGATGAAAATGATGAACAATGCAGAAGATCAGAAGCAAGCAGCTGACTGCTCTCTGAGAGAGGCTGACAGCAGTGATGAAAAGTTTAAATTACCTCTGAAATTACTCAGTCACCAGCTGATGGAAAACTTTCTTGTCAGTGTCTTTGGCGATCCCACCCCTTCAGTAATGACAGCTGGATTTGCTGGTTTCCCATCCCTTTCTCCATCACAGCTGATGGCCTCGTTACAGCCTCACTCAGCAGTGGCTGCTGATGTACCAGCGACAGGGAGCACACAGGTGTGAGGGGACCAGCCTCCAGCTGCTTCCCACAATCCCACAAGTGCCATTTATCAGGCCTGTGTCACCCTGGCTCTGCTCAATTCTTCTAAGTCTGCCAGTTCTGGCAAATGGCAGGGAAAGTGAGCAAATGGTTCAGCAAAGGCCCTGTGCATTGCACTTCAGTATCCAGCTGATGTATTGTCTGAGTGAGTGTCCTTGTTTACCTTTCAGCAAACCCCTGTGAGCTCCACTGTCGCCCAGTAGATGGTCATTTTTCAGAGAAGATGCTTGATGCAGTCACTGATGGTACTCCTTGCTTTGAAGGAAGGCACAGCCGAGATATCTGTATTAATGGCATGTGTAAGGTATTGGGTATGTTTGCATGTTTCTTTCTCTACAATTTCATTTTAAAAAGTTAAGGGAAAATGCTTAAC
>WAAG01068153.1:993-12233 GCA_013390105.1 Tichodroma muraria | reverse complement strand
AGTTCTGCTTTTTTATAATACCCAGCCACACCACAGTGACCACAGTATCATCCGTAATAAATATTTACTTAGACTGGTTGAGATTGTTAATCACTAAGGTGGAACCAGGAGTTTTGTCAGACTGAAGAATGTATGGAGAAGTTCAGTCTACCACCATAGGTGATCCTTTAAGAAGCTACACTGACTTACCTAGAAGTCAACAAGTTTTTGAAAAATTCAACAACAGTCACAGGAAACAACAGCACTTTCTGCTCTACCCTTTTTTTTTTTTCCCAACTATACTTTTCCCTCAAACCCCGTAATTCTGGAAAAAAACTACTCTTAATGAAATTCAGTGGATCACATGGACTATGAGTTATCAGGCTGCTGTAGCCTGAACTGTTCCTCAGGGAATTTACCCTTGGCAATGTCACTCGAGGCTCCGTCTGGCAGATAAGCTAATGTTGTTCTAGAGCACGCTAAGGCAGGGGAAGAGACAGATCAGGCCTAATAGGATTTGTACAGTGAGGAGAAATAAAAAAGCAGAACTGTACAGTAATATCAGCAGAAGACAGTTTGTCACACTAAGGAAACAACACTACCTAATTCATAAATATACAATCTGTGTATATATATATAAATATACAGCTGATCACCACTAAGGCACATTGATAGTAGATCAAATGCAACAGTACTTAGATATCTGTTGAAATGTGGGAGGATATTTTCCCTACCTAAACATCAGAAAATTGCTTAAATTATGGCAAGAAATTCAATTTCTTCATTTATTTTTCCTATTTCTCTAAGTCTACTTTTGTAGTTCACATCCTAAAAACATTTATAGTATTTACTGACATCAGTAGTGCCAATGAACTCCAAGGAATGCGATACAAAACAATTCAGAATACAATTGCATTTATTCAAATACTAAGTCTGAAAGTAGTAACAGCAAAAAGTTTATGCTTCAAAGTAATAATCTGACAAACATGACATACCAACAGAAAGAATAACTCTATCACTGCAGAAGTAAAAATACAGTACATTTGTAAACTACAAGCCATATTACCCAAACGTAGACTAATAAGGATCCCACAGAAAAAAATGCAGTAACTTGCAGAAAGCATTGGCTATAATTAAAAAAGGGGTTTAACAGTTTTCCATACAAGCTTCACATAAAGACAGAAGGTGTAATGTCCAGAAGACTATTCATCCGCACACATACAAACCAACATCACCATAAACTCAATTTTGTTTTAAAGATAGTAAGTTAATAAGTCATGCCATAAAACATCTATCAGAAACCCTGACGCCAGTAGGTTTCCAACACAACTGCACACTAAATAGTTCCCTTGGTTACAGCATTCCATCACTACTATAAAATAATATTTGACGTTGTCACTAGCAAGCTCATTTCAACTCTGTACCTAGCACTAACAATCATCAATGAGCATGACTATGGCAACCTCACACCATCCTAATTCAGGTAAATGTATAACCTTCCTAACAGCCAGGCTGATAAAATGATGGTGTTCCCATAGACAGAATAAAGTCACTCAGCTGGGAGAGTGATAAAGGTTGATTTGTGTGGATACTCCCTTGGTTATTCCTTCAGAACTTGACATTTCAACTTTAACTTGGCAAGGCAATACCACAGCCTTATAACAACAGACATTATCAGCTGCAAAGTAGACTCTGGTCACCAGTAGCTTTTATATCTAGAAATTTCCATCAAAGTTCTGTTGGTGATTGTCAACACAGAGATCTTCATACACTAGTCTGCCAGTGTAAAAGGGTTTCAAAGCAGAAGTGTCCTTTTATGCATCTGCTTCATCTAAGTGGAAATAAATTTCAGTAGACTGCATATAATAAAATCTGTCAGTCAACTACTGTCCATACTACTACTACTACATACAATACTGTGGAAACACACAGTTGCTAACTGAAAGGAAGGACTTCCTTTTGCAAAGAGGTCTTGCTTTCAATTACTCAGAAATCAAGGCTTGTGGGGAAGAGAAGGTGAAAAGTAAGGGGAGAGTGGAATTCAGAAGCATCATTTTAAAAAAGTCCTAAAAAGTGTCTAAATATCTAGTTATTCAGCCTCCCCAGACTACGAGATAACATTTGGCCAATTCCTAGTACAGCAGTTTTTATTTCTCTAGTGATCAAAAAATCTATCCAAAAATCTTAAGAGGTGTGATCAGTGAAGTATGCAGCGGAAAAATACCACCCCCCCCTCGTGACATACGTAATGGATGCTGCATAGTAGGTTTCTAGCCTGCTGGAGTTTCTGATGAGTATGAGAGCCTGTTAACACTGCTGTAAAGATAAAACAAGAGCAAATGAAGGACAGCGCCTTGTAATGCAAAACCTACAGTGCCAAATTACTGACCTCTTTTTGCTCACTCACACATCAGTAGTTTTTTGCTTGAGGGTGATAGGGAGCACTGTGTCCAAGTGCATGGATGCATGCAAACAGCCAAATCAAATATACTTTGCATTTCTCAGCTTATGGAGAAGGCTGATAGACAATACAGAAAGTATAATTAAAAAAACCTCACATATTTTGGTAAGTGCTTTGAAGCTAATGTCACAGATCCAAACCAGGAAACAAACACCAGAGAAAACTCCCACCACATTATTTTCATGACAACACTAAATATATGGTACTGGGGACACATTTGCAGTTCAAAGTATTTAGGGTTTTTTTTAAAGCCAAACACACAAATGGGCAAACACTACACAGACCAAACATTTCCTCTGCCTTAAAGTACCTAGCACCATCTTTATACCATCCTAAAGCCTGCAAATTTACTGGTAACCACATTCCTATGTTTCCCAAAGTAAGTACAGCTGAAAGGATGTACCCTGCATTTATTTCTTGTCATCTAGTTAACAGAGCACTGATTCCCAAGCTGAAGATGCACCGGGACATGGAGGAACACACGCACTTTGCTGGATTTCTCCCTGAAAGTCACCTATTCAACAAGTATGCTACTTAGAGTAAAGGATGTTTGCAGGAACAGCAGACAGTCATAGAAGGGAAGGGGAACAAGAATACCACCACTGGCAGCTTCTCCAATGAGCCACCACTTGCCAAACAAAGGATTCAAATAGAAGGAAGAAAAAAAAATCATCAGTGCCAGCAGTCACTGGTATCCTCACCTCCTGTTCCCTGCATCCCTCAACACATACTCCTTCTTCATTTTTGAGACCTACCAACCAAGGAAAAACTAATGAAATAAAAGAGAGCTGCAACTGCTGAAGAGGAAAGCCCAACTCTCACTGCACCTCTTCACATCTATTTCTAACTACTGGGAAATATGAGGGCTAACATGCCACTGTAAAGTTTCACTTTTGGGGCAGATAATATTGACCTGAATAATTACAGAGTCTAACAGGGAAGGCCCTACTGCATGAGAATTTCTCTACTACCAAATTTTCCTTCACCAGAAACTCCATAAGGGGAAATGAATACTGTTCATGGAGCACAGATCTCTTGCCATTTAAACACCCATGCTTCTTACTGGCAAAGTGGTGGGAGGGGACAGTGCTTTTTTTTCGTAACAGTTCCCTACCCAAAGCCTTTAACTATGGCAAGGCCTGCTATATTCTTGCTCAGTCATGACAAGCCCTACCTCACAAGCAGCTTCTGTCTCACTCCCCTCTGCTCACAGCTCTGTCCAAACACCAAAGATACAACGGCAAGGGCATCCGGAAGGTTGCACATGGAGCCACATAGAACACACATGGCAAATCTGACTGAGCAGCCGTGCTCCCCACTGCCACTTGGCAAACACTAGCCCTCGAAGACCCTGGCAGACGCGGACTCCTCGGCTCTCGATGGCTTCATTCCTCAAAGGCTATTTTTACACTACAAGGATAAAGCACCCATTAAAAATTACAGCTTCAGTTCCAGACCCACTGATAGTTATGCTCTGGCAAAGGTTACTGTGAGCACTACATTAACTTGAGCCAAGCACATGTGGAATTCTGAAACTGTGCCACATTAGGTATATCTCCTTTTGAGTAAACTCAAGAAAATTATACCTCAAATGTGCTGCCAGCTGTTACTGATTTTCCACAGTTAAACATGGTAGCTTCTCTTCCAATGAAGAGGTGTTTTTGGCAGCCCTGGCTAAACTGGGGCAGATGCTTCAGATCTGCTATTGCCTGCCACATTTGGAACTGCCCTAAGAGAATACGCTCATCTAAAGAGCTTAAAAATTTTAAGATACTACTGTCACCAGACCTTGAAGAATGTGCTTCTGAGTCACAACTTGCTAGAAATCCAGATCCTAACAAAACAGCCCAGCAGTTCCCCCAGCCTCCCCCAGCACTCCCAAAGCACGGAGCAGGCCAGTTGCTCCAGAAGGCAGACAGAGAGGTCAGCGGTGGCGTGACCCTGCTTAGAGGGATAAGGAGCGGTCACAGCACGCCAAATGCTTCACAACTGTCAGGTCACACTGTGGGCGAGCTCTGTGCAGGAGTCTGGAAGAACATAATGTTGTGAGAGATACATAGTCAGGAAGCTCAACAGACAATCCAATAGATTCGGGTTTTGTCTTCTTCAAATGCTGCAGCATGGCTTACTGTAATTTCAATGGCACTTTTGCAAACGAACCTTTTAGTATTAAGCTGCAGGTACTGATTCTTCTGGAAGAAGACATTTTATCTTGCTCTTTAAGGCTATGGTTTAAGGAGTGTTTGTTTACTGTCATTTCTCTCATAGGGTATTCGAATAGCTTAGCAAATCCAATATTAAAGCCTCACAAACCTTTGTTATTACCTATACTCAGGTTCGCAAAAACAAACAAAACAAACAAACAAAAAAAAAACAACAAAAAATAAACCATTGCTTTTACTTCTTTTCTAAACCCTCTGCCTGAAACCTCAGGCAGGGAGTAATTTCAAAGTACTTCCTCTAAGTAGGACACAAACTGCATCAATTTTCTAGTGATGAATGAAAAATCAAGTTAAAAGAAATTTCAAAAAGAGCATCAGACACTTGTTCCTTCTATTAGCATAAACAGATCAAATGTGGTAACTTGGAAAATAACACAAAGTGAAACTAAAAAAATAAGAAACAGTCTCTGGAGAGAACACCTTAATTCTCTTAATTGCCATAATGCATATATCATTTACAGATATAGCTCAGGATAGCTCTTCTTTTCAAAGTTAAAACTTTTTTTGCAGGATTTTTTACTACTAGCCACTGAGTTACTGTCTTGACATTCTCTTCCATTCATTTCTTGCCAAGAAATGAAATGAAATGAAAGGTCTCCGTTTCAGTCAATGTAACTAATAAATGGGTGAAAGATTTAAATCAGGATCTGGACTGTACATCTTAAAAAATCCTAAAATGAAGTAACCAGCCTGTAAGACACACATTGTAAGCTGTCTCCTTTCTCAAATATGTGATCTTTTCCTATCCCAACTCTTTGGGAGGGAATGGTTGTGCCAAAGCTTTCAAGAATGGCTCCTCTCCATCTTTTTTGCTCTAGCATTCACGGACTCCAGAGCTCTGAATGGTCTCCACCCTATTGCATTTTACATTTTCTGAAAGTCAGACCCCTGGAGTGCCTGATTATGGATTTTAATAGTGATCCCTAGACTTATTTTTTTCTTTTAAATTCAACTTGAGACAGATTCTTTGCCTGCATTTACTAAGTACTTTAGATAAATAGGACTTTTAAACTACTACATTAGTAAATGGAAATGCCTGCCCTCACAGGTCCTACGTAGGTAAGAGTCTTTTCCTGTCCCAGCTGCAAAAGCAAGAATCAAAACATCGCTCCCTTTCAGAAACAGCTGACCCAACAAATCACTAATCAAAGGAAGCTGACAGGTTGTCCTTTGACAGCTCAAGATCCTTTATGAAGAAAATCTGAGTAGACACTATCAACAGATATCCTTGAGCAAAGTTTCACTGCAGTCAGCCCTGAGGCCAGCTTATCAAATGAAAAGTAAACATACTGCTGTCAGACAGCTTTACAATTCCAAATCAATGCAGTGACTCTAGGACTGTTCTGCCCAGACCCTTATGGAGGTGCTTTCCACTCCCATCTAGAGAACCGACTGTAACGCTGCCAGGCATAAGGTGAGTTCTGTGACAGGTTCCAGAAACAGAACTGAGGGGAGTTACAGCATCTAAATGTCAGCACAGAGAAAAACCTCACTACATCAAAATGTCTATGGGAGTAATAGTCAAAAAGAGAGTACACATCCTGCACGTGGAATAGGCCAAACATTTAAGGAGTCTTAATTATGCAATTTTTATCCTCTTCTTTTCAATAACTATAAATGGTTGAAGTGAAGCATATTCTCTGATTTCCCATTTCTGGTACCAGATTTACAGCCAGATATAGCTAAAATGTTTCTTTTGCTCAGGATGAAAAAGCTACATGGTGGTGTTTCCATCTGCTTTACAGAATGGATTGACTCACCCATTCTCCTGAGAAATACTACCCTTTGCAAGCACTCCCACATGCAAAGATACATAGAAATACCATATATAGGTTTTGTGTATCTCTTTCTCTGCTACACTGAGTGTGTAGGTGACGTGAATGCATAGGTGGAGAAGAAAAGGCATCTTCAGAAAACATTTCAAACACATACTGAGCTTTTGAGAGGAAGGCACTGTACAAAGACATCTAAATTTATCCCAGATGGAATTCAACTTTTTCTTTTCTCCCTCTCAAAATCAACAAGAACAGCTTCAGACTGTTAGATCTGGATGAAAAGTAAAGTCAGCAGAAAGAATAAGAACAGCATGATGTATGCTTCAGCAATAATTTAATTGCTAAAAAAATAGTAATAAAATATAAAAAAAAGTCAGCTGGCCTCTCTTGGTAAGCTTCCTCTCGAACCAAATCCTCAGTTTTAAATTTTCTTTTTACCAGTATTTTCTTCAGCACCTTTCTTCTTTGCACAGACACACAAATCTGAAAACCAGGTGGAATATTTGACTGAGGGAGTTTTTACAGGAAAATCATAAGCAATGGTATTCAAAGAGCATGGTTCATTCATCAAGAACTCTGGACACAGGAACTGTTAACCATGAGGTGAACAAGGATGCAAATTCACAACATTTTCTGTGCTAAAAATCCTTCAAAGCATCCTTACATCAGCTTTACAGTAGTCTATTTGGAAGTAACAATTCTCTACCATAAAACTACTGCTTCAGAGCAAAATTTACAGCACATGTAATAACAGGAATGGGACATTCAGCTTTTTGCTGCATGAAAAAGGTTACCAGATTGGCTGGAAGCAGCCCTAGAATAGGTACCCTCTCTATACAGCAGGTGCACAGGAGGATTTTCAATACAAATACATTCCCATTTCCATCTTTGGGTTGGTTTTTATATTAAAATTTAAGTCATACCACCCCACACTTGGATTATTTCTGTCTATGCGCTTTCAAATTCATGGATAAGCACAAAATTGCTGCTCTCTTCTAGAAGCACCTGCTGGGAATGACAACCTAAAATATACAGTTTCATAAGACACACACATCGTGTGCATATAAAAAATGCACTACAATTCCAGTGAGAAAATTTCCCAATTTCTGTTTCATTATAAAATAATTATTGCACAGCCTACATCTGTTGATCACACCTTTCTTCTTTAAAGAAGTATACATAAATTAGGATTAACTTATTTAGATATTAGAAGAATACTTCATCGAAATGTACTGGCTACACATGTAAAACACAAAATCTTGTCTATTATTAAATAGACACAAGTATCACTTAGATCACTTGTATGTTGCCATGTGCTACTACCACCATGAGAGATTAAAAACAAAAGGTGAAAAGTACCTTCTTCCAAGATATCAAGGCTCTGCCTGTTAAAGGTGCGTTCCCTCTCATTTTCCTTTTCATAGTCATATTCATAGCTTTCCTCTTCGTTTACTGACATTGCTGCAGTTATCCCAGATAGACACGAAATGATGCCTTAGTCTCACAGGTGATGGGAAGTCATTCCCTCGGAGGCTGTATCTTTGGGAAGAGCAGAGCAAGGTCTCCACAAAGCAGGATACCATCTTTCCTCACTCACATGCTCAGCCAGGGAACTCCGGAGAGACTGAGTACTTGTCCTTAGCGCAACAGCTTTGAGTCGTACAGATGGGGTGGAGGAGGGAAGAGACCATCTGTCTAATAATTACTAGAAGGTTTATGTTGCACCTCAGACCAGCTCTGACAGTAGCCAGTTTTTGCTCAAAAGCCCCACTAACATATTTCAGACAAAGTCAGTGGGCTGAAAGACCCTTCCTGACACTCCTCACATGAACGAGGCTCCCTCTCTTCTGCCCCTGCTCTTACGAGTGAAGTGGTAGCGCCCCGCAAGTGTCTCAACACGGAAGTCTGACCCAGCCCCTGACTGTCACACCTGGGGAAGGGTGTGCACCGGCACAGGCATAAATCACCTCTCACCTCGCCCAATGCAGCAAGACCTCACTGGAGCTGTGAACAGCCTGAGCCTGTGCACACAGCCAATCCCACCCAGCAGAGAGATCTCGACAGCAAGGGCTATTGTGCACTACAGTCCGACTGCAGCATCCACCACATGCTAGAAAACCTTTAAGTGAAGAATTAGGCTAGGGAAAGGAGCTTTTTTACTGCTTCTACAAAGGAGAGATTACATTGGTACAAAGAACTTGAATGACACATCCCATTAGCTGTCAAATACCGTGTTTTCCACAGTTTTTCTCTTCAGTCTGCTGTGGGAAAAGAAATACCTCACAAGTCCACATATGGCACTCAAGTGAATTTTCAGGGGTGCATGCATCTCTTCTTTGTCCAGTAAGAAACAAATCTCCTGTGCTCAGAACTCTTGGTTTTCAACAGGTCGTGTTTGCTAATCTTGACTACGCACACAGGGCAGGCAAACTTTCTTATTTAACTTTTTGTAGCCATAGATATTTAATGTTTGCTAAGTTGCCTCTCTTACTTGCAGCGGCAAGCAGGCACCCTTCGCTGCTAAAGCATTCCTATCCATGTCACAGGGCAAAGCATTTGCAGGCAGAGTGGGGGCACTGCAAGGCAAAGGCACCTCATCCTCCTCTGAGGGGACAACTGCTAGGAACAGACAGACAAACATTAATTACAACCCAGCAGAATGTAACAGTTTTTGTCACGTAGGAACAATTTCGTTATTACCATCTCTTCTAGTGGTGAGGAAGAATGGGGTAGTATGAGATGGGAAGCAATTACTTTTACATAGTAATGATGAATGATTCTATTCTGTGTTTTAAACTCTTGATATTTATATGCAAACAATGCAACAATGTTTATATAAATAACAGTCTAAGGATATGAAATAAGTGTAAGCGGTTGCTGAAGGAAGATACACTCATTTCTGAATAAAGAAAGATTTTGCCAATCAAAGCAACTTGATCTTTGACTGCCAAAATTTACTGCAATATTCAGCAGCACCAATATCCTCAAGAATTCGGGGGAAAAAATAGGATTGTCTCTTTCTCCCCACATCATTACATTAAAATATGTAATTTTAGTAATAATGAGGATTACTTCTAGTTTCTGAACGTTAGAACTTTTTGTGTGTTCCGTTCTTCCTTGTAACAGCGAATCAACTCTTTAAAAAATACTTACAATCAGACAGTAAAGGTCTTAAATAACAACTTGCCGTTCAGTAATTCAGACCATCTATCACATTTCAGTAACAGCTAGAAAATGGAAATTGAGAGTAACCAAAACAATAAGTCATATTAAAAGAATGCAAGAAGCACCTTTTAAAGCCTAGGGACAGAAAAGTCCACCCCTGCCAAATATGCTGTGGTTTTACTAATCCTAACAAGCAGTGAACTACAGGTAACCATCTAGTTTATGAAGGACACACTGAAAGGACGCATGTTGCTGTCCAAAACACATGACAATGTAAGAATAATTGAACATTCCCACAAGCTGCCTTCTGAACTGTGACTAATATCAACTCATGCCACACAGGAGGACTCTGACGTTCAAAAACTGAGAGAAAGTGTTGTAATCCCTATTTTGATATCAGCATACAATAAATGCTGGAGCAAATTTATAATGGGTGGAGAAGGAACGTATGCCCCACCCTCACACTATCAACTCATTTTTCATGTATTCTGTGTTACACCCCCATCCATAGCAGTGCAGGAACATTTACTTGCTAAAGATTACAAGCCAGGTTTCCAATAGACACCAAACAAACAATTCAGCTATGGAAAAAAATAAAAAATAAAAATAAATAAATAATAAAAAAGGTATGTTGTATTCCATTCTGTAAATGGACAATCTAATCTGAAAAGATTCAAAAGAGATTTTTAATATTTCCTTTTTTCTTTTTTTTTTTTTTAAATAAACACATACTCAGGGACTTCAAGAGTGTACTAGAATGAAGATTCGTTTTTATGGGTTGCCACTGGGAAGTAAATTTGGTGTGTTTGCCATAATCCCCACTCTGAATTAGTGGCTGAAGACCTTTACCTCCTGTCAGGAAGCTTGCTAAGGGGGCTGCAGTACTCCAAGCACACTCCCAGTACAATGGCTGCACTGAGGTACAGAGTATATTCAGCAGCTCTGCCATGAAACAGGAAACACACAAACCAGGAGCTAGTTTGAAGAAGGGTGAGGCTGGACCAGGAGCTAGTTTGAAGAAGGGTGAGGCTGGACACAATACAAACAAACCCTCATATCCTGACTCATTATTTCCAAGGAACTGCAATGCATTCAAATAATTTTAACTTTTCCTTATCAATAAAAATATCTAACTTCTGCACAATTAACTACTACTAACAATGCTGCATCTAGAACAAAGAGATTCTCTGTAAGCCAACAAGTCTAAAAGCAGCAGATGAAATGGCAGCACTTGAATTTAAACATGCTGATGAAGAAATATGGGTATTTTGGGGTGGGCTCTTCAGGGAGGGAGATAAATTGGCTATTGAATGTGCGCTTTCTGTTAATATGTACAGTCAAGCAAAGTCAGTTTGTTCAAATCTTTACAGGTTTCATGTTTCCTACTCTTTCAAAATCCCCCACAAAATATCTTCTGTCACTCAACCAAAAGGACAGCATGTTACTCTTGCAGAAAGGGAAAGAAATTAAATGAATGCGAAAACACTTATCTGGATACTAGGCAGTTGAACAGAATAGAAACAAAAATGATCTCTGTGCTGCAATGTATGTTGCCTTATGCGGCTTACATGACTAGATAAAGAACAGGGAGTCAATGAAGGAGTAAAGAGAAAGAAGTGGAATGGCAAAAAGCAGAAA
>WAAG01068151.1:63022-97419 GCA_013390105.1 Tichodroma muraria | reverse complement strand
TGGTGAACCCCCCCCCCCCCCCCCAAAAATCAGGACCAAGCTAAGGAGCATCCTCATGAGAGCCTGCACTGCAGCCAGGTGTCATCACAGGTCTGGAGGGTGTCATTCACTCCCCACCCACCCTCAGCACAGGGTGCCTGCTCTTCTGGAATGCTGTGGTTAGATCAGGCCTTGCTGCTCTCCTGAAGACTGTCTGAATTTACCACACCCTGACAATAATGATCCCAGGAAAACAAGCTGTAAATTCCTCAGTGAGGAACCACACAACAGCTAGAGATCCTGTTCACACCTTCCAACAGGCCTGACAGCTGATGCCACTGCCTCAAAATGGTGTAGAAAACAGGGGGGAGGTTGTTTTGATTTTATAGGCTGTCCCCCAGTTTGCTGCAGAGATTGAAACACAACATCAGAGCAGGTCAGTGCCACGACCAAAACTCCTCCTCAGTCATCATCTCCTCGCTTGCTCCTGAAGGCCACAAACTGCTCATTTTCTAGTACCCGACCCGGGATGCTCTGGGGATATACTGCCTACACACCATCCATGCACACAGCAGTGAACACAGACCCCAGCAGAGGACGGAGGGGCCTGGCAGACTCCGAACCAGATGAGGGAACAAAACCCTGCAACAGACACTGAGACCCCTCTGGCAGCACATCTCCATCTCAGTTTCCCTATTTGCAAGGAGAAATTATTTTCTTGCTGTGGGAGCACATTCACTACAGACATGGTTTTCAAAAGAAGCAATGAAAACTCTAAAGACAAAGTAGATTAGATTTCCTCTAAACTTTCCCCTTTCTGTGATAACCAAGGCAAGCAACAGCAACTGAGTAAGGAACAAAGAACATATGAAGTGCTGTTTTGTCAGTCCAGTTCAGTAAAGGGACAGTGGCTGTGGGGTCAGTTGTGTAATGAACAACGTGTAATGAACAACAATCATAATGGGACTTAAATTACCCCCTCTCTCTCTCTCTCATCCCTCAAGGCACTGCTGGCACAAACAGCTCTTGTTCCAGCAGCCCACTGCTTTCCAGGTTAAGATCCCACTCCCTGTTGTTCATAGTTCTGCCCAAGTAATTGCTCAGGCTCAGTCCTTCCTTGTCGGGTGCCTACTTCCACATAAGTGTTTTTGGAGATGTTATTTAGACTGTGGTAATGCCTACATTACGCTGGGTGTTTTTCAAGCTAGAGACTACCCCTGCCCCTTAGTATCTAACTACAGTCATTTCCTAGCACAGGGGAATTTTAGCACAAGCAGCTCTTTACTATCGATCTGTTGTACCTCCCCACTCAGCCCTGTTTTCTTCTTCAAAGCTGCACCTATTTACTTCTCTCTATTTGGGACCGATAAAGCTCCTGGTTCCCCTCAGTTCAGCTGTTTGCTGACAGACATGGTACCATAAACATAGCTACTACCTGAGGGACAAAGTTAAACTCAAATTCAGAGAGGTCGAGGCAGAGAGGGGAGAAAAGCAAAGACAAGTCAGTAACTGGAGTGTCTGTGAGGGCACAGCCCGCTGGGTGCAGCCGAACGAGCCCAGGCTCGGCACTGACAATCCCCACGGGATTTGCAGTTGGAAACAAACTTCTCCACAGAGCCAGTGCTCTTCCTGAGCACACAGCGTGCTCTGCAAGGGCAGCAGGGAGAGCTGCCCTTGCACTCACTCTGTCAGATGCCGGAATTTTAAGAATTTAAGGCTGACCAAAGACTGGCCTGAGAGAAACAGGGAGGCTGTGAAGAATCACTGATGCTTGAACTTTACACAGTCAGGGCAGATATCAGACATAAGCAACCTTTCCAATGACCCTCACACTACCTTTTCTTCTACAATTTCCCCCAATTCTTCATGTAACAGTTCTCTCATTATGGAGGGGACTGATTTCTTCCACGGAACACTACTTTATACTTGGGATGGCTACTTGATTTGGGATGAGAAAGAGCAAGACAGTTTGCTGAAGGACCCTCACCACACCTCAACATCACAAACTCTGCAGGGATAAAAACTTTTGCCTTGACAAACTTTTACCATCATAGGAAAACAGCAGTTACATACAGCAACAAGTATTGCATGGTGTGTAATTATAGAAGCAACACAATGTACAGCAAATATTTCAAGGGATCAATTTTTCCTGACCAGTCTTTTGCATGCTCAGTAGATAATCCATGCAATGCTAACATTTCAGGTAGCTGCAAACAATTGCAACTTACACTGTGTTTCACCTCCAGTTGCATTCCCTGACCGGTAAAATTGATATTTCCTTTCAGCTGACTTCTCCATAAAACTCTCCTAAAACCCAACAGTAAAGAACTACAAAGAAATCCAATTGTTTCTGAAGATGCTTTTCTCAAAGAGAACAAAAAGAACAAACAAAACCACTTTATTGATGTAAAGAATCTACCTAGAAAAACCTAAAGTGACAAGCAACAGCAAAGGTAGTAAAATACTTGTAATACACTCAATTTAACATGCTAATTTGGACAGTAATACAAATGAGCAATGCTGTGCCGGGGGATTCACGAAGAGAAAAACACTGCATATTAGTGGAAGAGGAGATGCTATAAATGAAAGAGAATGTTTTTTAGGAAACTTGTTCTCCACAGCTTTCTATTAAAGTACAATTGCATCCACAAATATCTGAACACTTACCCATCCACCTGTTCCTCTCCCAGGATGTACCGCAGGTTCTTCAGGAAAGACAGGGAGACCAGTGCATGGGAATGACGAATCTTCACATACCCCGTTACTGTCTCAATCAGACCCATAAAATTCTCCAGTTCTGAGGCAATGTTATCTACAGTGAGAAAAAGATAACCATTCTAACAGAATTCACAGCTTTGATTAATATTCTGCTTCATGCAATATTAGCTCAGTAAAAGATGATGTTTGTACTTGTTGCTTTTGAAAATGAGAGACACTGGTTTTCCTCCCTCAGAACAGTTGCCTGTGCAGCCAGATGGTTGAAGGGCAAAATAAAGCCACAGGGTAACAGTGAGAAACTAGTCTTGCTTTTCTGTACTGGAACACCTGTTTTTTCCATGGGCACTGCTCTCTGAAGCCAGCACCAAATGGTGAGCCAGCATTCTGGCAGGGATGAAAAGACCCTTGTGTAAACGTACACACCATGAGATGGAATTGCTCTTTGGGTATGGAGCAAAGCTCAGGCAGAAAGCTCCACTGGAAAACAGAGAATGAGACTGAAGATGGAGAGGAGAGGGTATGTTCCTGGTCTGCTCTGGGCGACAGAGCATTGCTTTCTATGACCTGAAAAGCTACAAAACTGAACCAGCTGATGAAACAGCAAATAGAGAACCATCAGGAAGTCCTCCTGCCATGAAGCATAATGCAGAGAACTCACTGAAGCTGACTTTCTATTAGAAATTATTAAAATTACTGCAGAGGAAGCTGCACTCTTCAGAACTGCCTCCTCTCTATGAACTGCAGCCCATGAACTGCAACACCCCATCCTTCAGAAGCTCAAGCTTTGCTGTCCCTACCTCCAGCAACCCCTGGCCCAACCCCAGTGCTTGGTGTCACCACTTTGCCAAGTAGAAATTTTTAAGGACTTGGGAGATGCTGCTTTGGGGTGTGTTTGCTGCCATAAACACAGCAAAGTCCTAACAGATGGCTGGGAAGACCAATTTCCAAATATCAGTGGTTGGTTCCATACCAAATAATCAGATGCTCTTTGGCACTCTAAAATAATACTTAAATAAAATAAAAAAACTACCGCATGCTTGCTCCAGGTAACTGGAACATCTTCCATAAGGGAAGATTGTACCTGTAGCACTGGGACCACAATTCAAAAATCTACATGCTGCTGTAACTAAACCCTGGAAGCTCCATTCAGCATGAGGCAGGGAATCAAACGGATCCCAATCTTTCAATCTTATTCATGAAACCGAAAGGGACCTTCCATAGGGACATACAAGTCCAATAAAAACTAACAGCAATTTTTACTCTGCTTTTAAGAGCTCATCAACTGTCAACACGTCCCCAGCTGATGAATCACTGCTCTGACAAATTTAATCCAGTGCTTGTTCAAGACATGTGACAGAAGTGGCCAGCTCACTAATGCTGACCCATCCAGCAGCACAGTGCTCTATAAGAGCTCTCAGCACTCTGGATTTGCTGTTCTAGCAAAACACCACACCTTGCCTTAAAAAGTGAGGATCTGCAGTCTTACACTGCCATGTGACAAGTTATTTACCTACCCATTTTCCACCTTCTTGGACCTTTATTACTCCTTTGGGATCACTGCTTGTCTAACTGCCTAATCCTGGTTCCTTGTCCTGCCAAAAAACCTAACAAAAACACCAGCTTTCCCTGGGAGTTGAATACCTATTCCACCCGCGTGGGGCAGGACAGTGCTGCAGTGGGCCAAATCAAACAGGAGCACTGCTCTGGGCCTCGAAAGCAAACAGCTTGCTGAGTTTTTAATGTTCTTATCATTATGCTGATGACAGAAGGAAAAATGCGAAAAGCAGCCTTATCAGGGGTTCAGAAAGAGAGGGCGATCACTTACTTCCACGCCGGATGTTGATCAGCAGATTTCCCTTGAGAATTGTGCATCCCTGCAACATTTGTGCTGACGTGACTGAGTCAATAGTCTTTGTTTTCCCATCCTCACAAATTTTGGGGCAAGGCCCCTCACAAGGGCTGCAGAACATGCTGTGAGGAAAGAGGGGGATATTGAAAATAAACAGTAATACGCAACTCTAAGTCTACAGACTGCTTTGAGTTGAATTTTGGAAGATATTTCCCCCTAAAGCTCAGGCAAATCCTCCAGGACAGAATGAATGCTGCCATGCTTGTTCAGGATACACTTGGCCTGCTGTGCTCCAGAGAAGCTGGAACATTGGAACAGTCCTACAGTGATTGAACGGAGCCATACTCACGGTCTGACAGCTTCTGGAAGGCTCTGTGGTCCTTCCAAAGTCAAAGGCACTTCAGGTAAAACCCAGTGCCCTTATAACTGTGCATTTACTCCACCTGAATTGTTCCCAGGAACCCCTCCCCTCCCATTAACAAAGGCAGCCTCAGAGTGCAGGGAGGTTCCATGCTAATCCAGGCCCAACCTCACAAAATAGGCCAGCCAAAAACTGGAGATAGGAAAATACAGTTCACGTTCCTATAAAGTTGTCCGTGTCCATGTCCATAAACCAATATTTAAAGCTCAGCACTAGGGAATTCCATGCTCCTGGCCATTTAACTCAGAAAGACAACTGTGGGGGCACACAGTCAGGAGGGATGTGGAGAAAGTGAGCAGTCAATTAGTCACTGTTTCTTACAGCTTAAGAGGCATTAAAGCAGCAAGTTTAAGGAAACAGAAGATTGTGTCTTGATGCAAGGACAACTCACTGGCAACAAAATTTGGGAGAGGAAGGCCAGAAGTTTAAGAAGGTTCAAAATGGGTGATACAGATGGAAACATCAAGAAAGACACAGCCCCAAACACAGAGAAGCCAGATTGCCAGAAGCTGGGAGGCAACACTGAAACACAGGCTCATTTCTGCTTCTTATACGCACAGGCACTCAGAAGCATTTTTAGCAGCCAAACTCAAGCAGCAAGAACTCAGGGCAGACCAGCCTTTGGCTGCAGGAGCTTTTTAAAGGCTCCATGCTATACTCCTTACGTATTAATCTCAAAGTCGAACACTTCATGTGTGCACAACACAGGCCCCCTGATCACCCCTCCTGGTAAATGCCTTTCCTGATTCAAGGTAATTTTTATTTTCCAATTTATTCTAGCATTTTACTTGGTATTTCATGATTACTTACTCCACCTAATATCACTTCAGAGAGGAAAATAAAAATAACCCAAACCCAGCTCCAAAGACAAAGGCTTCTGCTGACAACACTGATGGACAAGGGCTTATTATTTATTTTTTTAAAAAGAAAGTGAACCCACTTTCCTCTGAGACTTAAAGAAGCATGTAAATTGATAACAGTTTTCCATACATAAACCATAACAGAAAGAAGCTCCTTTTCTAAGTAGTAAGCTCCTATTTCAAAATCCTGCTCTGTAACATGCCACAAACCACTAAAAGCTGCAGACACAAGAAAGACGCTTCAACTAAATGTACAAAGAATGCTGGAAATGCTTTCCATTTGCAACTATTTGTTAACAGTACCTCTGGGGAACAGAACATTCACTAGCCTTGAGTTACAGCTCCTTTCAATCTCTGCAGAGAGCACAACACCGAGATAAGACAGGATGGCCACGCACTCCAGCGTAAGCAGCTCAAACAGCTGCTACTACAAGCTCCAGGAGATAACAAAAGCTGCATTTCTCAGGTGAATATCTGGATTTGGGCAAAGGCTGTGTTAAGTTGCTTGTATCCAAATGCCAACTGGAGACTGCCTGGAACGGATGGATGACACACATGCAGAGACACACAACTGCTGCATCACCACAATCACCTTTCCAGAAAACACAGCAGCCTACAAAGACATCTTTTTAGCATAATACTGAAGCACTACAAATTTTAGCACAATGACTATCCTTTACTGAAAGTCTGTGACTTTCAAGGGACAGTAGGCAATGAAGGCTGCTTGCTTAAGCCACTGGAAATGACAAAAAAACCACAAGTAAACATTGCTTTAACTGTTAGAATTAAATAACAGGAGGAGAGTGACACTCTTACAAGAAATTATTCTGTGTAATACTGTTGGTTGCTGCATTATTTTTGTCGTCATCTATATGATTACTTCCTTCTAAAACACCATTGTTATCTTCTGGAAATAGTGAAAAAATGTAAATTAAATTAAACACACTGAAGAAGACAAGTGTCTAAAATGCAGGCACGCATAAAGCAAATAATAAAAGTAAGGCAAGGTAACTCCTGTGGTTTGTTCTGTGTGATAATGGTCATCAGCCAACTCCAACCACGGCCTTCACTTTGTTCTTGGGCTTTGCTTTTGTTTTGTTACTCTCTACTCAAAGACCTGGTTCTGCATTGCATGACCTCCTCAGCCCTTCTGAAGAACGTGAGCCCAGTTCTAAAGAACTGACGCTGGACAGGACCACACACACCCATCAGGTGGACTCATCATGGAAAGGTCTAAGTCAGCTTCTACCGGGAAGCCACGCAATCCCTCACTGAAATTCCCCCTCCTACGTCCTGCGCTCTACTCCAAGTAATTTGCACCCCAAGCTCCCCTGAAGAGGGAGTGGCAAACGCACACAGGACAACCAGACAGAAGCCGCGTTACCTTTGGCTCCCGTTGCGGATGAAGCCCGAGGGACACTCGGCCATGCACTCGTCGTTGTGAATCACGAACTTCTCGTACTCGCTGGCGTCCGTGGCAGGGACTTTGGAGCAGAACTCTCTGGTGACGCAGCGCCAGCCCTCGAACTTGTAGGTGTTGGGGGGGCAGGTGGGCAGGCACACGCCCTCGTAGTAGTAGTTGCGGCAGGCCACGCACGCCGTGTTGTTGTCGGGCGCCGTGCAGCTCCCCAGGCACTCGGGGTGGCAACACTCGTTTTGGTCTGTGCAGGCTCGCTTCCCACATGAGCTGGGGCACACTGCAGGGCACAAAGCGAGGGAGCATGAGCAACAGCTGCTGAGGTGAGCGGCACTAAAGGACCGACTCTGTTCTGCGCTACTCTACGGCGATTCATTCCCTGCGCTCTAGAGCATCTCTGAAAAGAAACCAAACCCACTGCTGTAAAAAATTCTGGTTTTCTCAGCTTTAGTTGCATGAAAGTATCTTTTTCTCAGATCAAATTTATTACATGAACCAAGTAAGTAATAAAGAAAACTGCTGAAAGTAAGATGAACATAAGGATAATGGAAACAGGCAGCACTGGAACCTATTCCATAGCCCTAGTATTATGGACTCTTTTTTTTTTGGCATGCTGACTTATTGTCTTTCTAAGCATATCTTGCCTTTCCTATTTGTACTTCAAATTGGTCTTTTACTGGCAAGAAAACAAGCTTCCTTCAAAACAACTTAATTACACTTGTAGAAGGAAGCACTGCTGTACTGCAGCACACATGGTTGGCCTGACCCCAGTGTAGCATCCCAATGTTGCTTATGTGTGCAAAATGCGGTTTAATAAAGTATCAAATCATCATCCACATCAAATACTGAGGAATTACGGAGCTACTATTTTCCCCTGAAGAGCATAACAGAATTCTGCCTTATCCTCAAATTCTGGGTTCAGAGAACAAAATATGAAAGGGAGAAAAAAAACCCAGGGCGAAAATTTATGGAGACATTCGTTTTATGTGAAAGCATTTCAGCTTGGAAGACACGAACAAAGAGCAGAAGCCTCAGCAGCCAAGCTCACCACTGCTAGATCAAAAGAAGTGGCAGCATTATATTTATGTAACAACAGCATTTTGATTACAGTACCCTATGGCCTTTTAGCCACACGAGCCATGTGCCAGAGGCTCTGGAAACACAGATTGCAAATCTGGTCTGCATTAAGTAGCTGTTTGCCACTTTCTAACTTAGCTAAAACACTATCAGTAACAACAGCAGAAAACTGGATTTCAGTGGTGCCACTACAGAGAGATCCAAGTGAAGCACCACAGACATCTAAATAGAATGATTTCAGAAGAAAGCAGAGAATCAGGAGAAGTTAACATCCCAAAATGACCATGGAAGCAGCTGATGAAACTCCACACAAGTTCTTCATTGTGATTTATCTCTCAGTTTGCAGCGATGGTGGTGTTTTAATGCAGAACTGAACACCCTAAAATTTTAATGCCCTCCTCTTCCCATAAAGCCCAGGCTTTCCAGTTTTTGCAATCCCATTCAGCAGAACTCCACCATCCTGACACAGGACAAAATGCTCAAGACTGCTATTAAGCAATAATAATAACGGTAATAACAACAATAATTTCCCCACAAAAACAAACCAAAACCCACAAAAACCCCCATTGCTCAAAGTTCTGAATTCAGGATGTTGACATCTTCCACTAATTTTTGATTATAAAGAGCCATTTTCTGACAGCTTTAAGTAGTGCCCACCTTGAAAAAGACTTGTCAAAGTGCCATCGAAGAATTCTGAATTTCTTGTCATAATTATTCTACATTGACTCTGATTAATTTTAATCACCTTGGTTTGAAATAAGTGGAGGGGGGAGACTACGAGAACAAGGAAATAGGACCACGAGCACTGTTGGTGCCTGCTCAGGTACCACAAGTATAACAACTATCACATGAAAACCAAATTAAGAAAATTTTTGCAGAGCCTGTAAGACCACAGAGAGCAGGAATGCAGAGGCAATCACTGCTGAATAATTAATTGTCTGAAGATGCTGGATGATTTATTTTCTTGAAAAGGAAAAAAACATATACACCAAACCCATATACCAAAATAAAACACACATGCAGGTGTGTATTCTCTTTTTGACTGTAATCAGCACCAGCGCAAAAGAAGTCTGCCCAGATGCCACCTTGGTAAGGCATCACAAATTGCCTTTCACCTTAAGGTACACAGGATCTTGCATCTGGCACTACTAAGGGATTAACAAAAAAACCAAAAAAACAACAGTGTGTCTTGCTAGCAGATGGACTGTTGTGCTGAGTGGGTGCCAGAACTCAGATTTCATGTGGTAGCTACATTTCCAGTTCAAAGCTCTACTAAAAAAACACCACCCCCCCCATGCCTCCACAAAGTCCATTACTGGATGTATTGATTAAATACATGACTTTTTTGTTTTTATCTGAACAATATGCTGGAAAACAAACACTGCTGTACTAAGTATTGGGATAAACATAGATTAAGGTTACTTCATTCCTGGGAAAGACTCTTGTATTCCCTTAATACTTCTGCCATTCATGAGCAGTCTGCTATAAAAATAGGATTCCCTGCATCTCCTGCAGAATCTGCTGACTCTGGTCTACGGAAATATAAATTGGAGCACAGAAGGATACACAAGTTCACATGAAAAAGGCAATCAGTGAAACAGGTTTACAAAACTACAGTAATATTTTAATCCCAACCATTTTAACATGAACTCTTGAAAACTTCATAAAGATAATATTTTAAAAGCTCAGCAACCTCACTTTTTCCTCAGTCCTATTTTCTGCATGTTCTTGCTAACGTTGGCAGAGTTTTCAGCCTGGAGACAATACGGGTATCCTGTTTCTTTGAAGAGGCAGAACAAGAACTTCTGTGTGTGTGTAGGACATTATCAACAACAAAAAAGCCTTATCTGCCTTATACGCCAGTTCCCTCAGATATCCCTGTTCTAAAAACCTTACTAAACAACACTGGCTGACCTCAGTCCAGACCATCTATCCTCCCCCCACCCTCCCAAACTGTGCTACTTGGGCTCCTAGATTTTTACCAAAACATGTAAAATGCAGGTTCCAAAATACTTTGGCCAAAAAAAGCGCCCTGCAATACACTCGGTAACTTGTTGACTTTATCCTGCAAGAACATCAGAGACACAAACACGAGCAAACAGTGGGCTGACACCTGGGGACAGAATTTATCAGCCAGGTACAACAGCGCCTTGGAACATGAAGGCTGATGACGATATACCAAAAAAAACAACCCCCTGAACAAATCCTTGCTGACAAGCCCAAGGGCAAAAAATGCTTAATTGTCATCACATGGAGATACCAAAATAATGGAAAATTTCAGAGACCTTGGAAGGCAGCCATGGGAGAAGGAAGTCAAAGCAAGCCGTGGAGAAGGGCAGACCCTTAAGCGCTTTAATATAAAGAGATCATGGAGGCCTGACTAGACCAGCATCCATTTACATTTAGGGAGTGAAAATAGTGTCAGATCTTCAGAGAAAGACAGTACAGAAAGAAAGAGTATCAGAAGCCACAAATCAAATTTCCTGGAGCAAAACCAACAACAGAACTTTCACTGTCCATCTGTACTTCACCTTCTGATTTCTTCAAATGAGTTTTCCCTGTCAACAAAAAATTCAGGAGAATTTCCAAATACCATTAAGATATTATGAACACTGATAAAAAAGAGAAAAAGGCAATTTTTTTCATTCTAAGATACCTGTTTACTGAGCAAATCAGATTCAGAACTGACATACAGCAAGGAGACACCTTAAAACTAAATACAAGAAACATCTTAGAATCATGAGGAGCCCCAAGAGAATCTGACTCAGAGACTCATTATCCTCAATTAAAACCCCCAAGATGCTAAACCAGAACTGCAAACACAAAGCAAGGTTTGGAAATCCTCAAACACAGCTTGGGGGGCGGGGGGAATAATTAAAAAGCAAGCAACAAATCATCTGCCTGCATTTACGACAGTTCCCTTTTGGACAGGCTCAGGCTAAGGAGGTGGCAGTAAGTTTGTCTGACATCTAATCCCTCCCTGCTATGTGGAGTGTGCGCCACGCCAGGGCTCGCTGCAAACACCCCGCGCTGACATCATGGCTATCGTACGGCTTGGGCAGACAAAGTGTTCTTATCATCTCCAAGACGCCATGACTTCAGCGATGCTGGAGCAGAAAAATCAGGTGAATAAACAATCAGTCACAGGGAGTGAAAATGCAGCCAGAGGAGGAAGACTCCTGGCAAGTGGAGGCGCCGGCCTCGGCCAAGGATGGCACCGCGCCAGTCACATGCGGGCAAGCAAAAGGTTGCCAAGTGTGGGATAAATATTTTTCAAAGATTCATTCTCTCCTTGTAAAAAGATATTTGATCCTTCTTTGGTTTGATTTTTTTTTTTTTTCGTATACTCNGGGGGGGGAGGAACCTCATTTTGAACAGAAACCAGAGGAGGAAGGGAGTGTTTTCTCCTAGCCAACTACTGAAAAAATTAGCTGTCTAAATTTATCCACAAAGACAGAAAAACACAGTCACTTTTGGAATGCTAATCCTTCTACAGGACAGAATTTTTAAAATATTGCACTTTAATGGGCTAAACTTTGGTACGGCCTTTCAAACAGCTGAGTTCAAATGCTCTTACAGCCTACACAAGACCTGGTTTCTTTTGCCCAGTATTCTGTGAGAATAGAGACTGGAGAGACATTACTCAGAAAATCCAGTCCCAGTGATTCATGGTCAGGGCTGGAATCAAACTGTACAGAATGAAAGGGAATACACATATTAAATACATTAAATAAAGGGAATACACGCTACATGCAGTAGCGTGTTCTGATCACAGAAATATGGGTGAAAGTCATCTCCAAGGCACTAAAGAGGTCACTCAGAGCAGTTATGTAAATCTTTATATTACCAGAGAACAGCTATTAGCAGCTTATCAACAATGGTGTAATTTTTTTCTTTTCTGTTCCCCCGTCTCTAAAACTTATTATCTCACATTCAGTGAAAATCCCGAAGACAAATGCTGCCTTGTTGAACCACTTTCTAATAGCTAAGGCACGAAGTCTGGCAGCTTTTGACAGTAATTGCCAGATCTCAAAAGTTCAGTTCAATCCAGCACTGATCTACGACCTGAAAGAGATCATCTCCTCCTTCGTCCAGGATGCAGTCACATCCACCAGCAAAATACTTGGAGAGGTCTATACAAATTTACACCAAGAGGGCATAAAGTCTACAGCCCACAAGCTACATCTGACTCGAGATCAGTCATGCATTTCCATGTTTAAATCCTAGTCACTACCAACCCATTTTTATCCCTGAGACCTTTCCAAGGATCCTGAAATTACTCTGAAGTTGCTCAGGGAATTATTTTCTTCCCACTACACCTGGTCAGCCTCCACACAAAGCTTTTTGGTCTCTTGCTATTTCTGTTTGTCACAGATGCTGTATATGCCTTTACCCCTGCATTAAGGAGCGGGTGTGATGAAGCATCCAGAACCTCAAAATAACCTCAGTGGATTTGTCCAGCTTGACATCAGCCCACTAACTGCCCAATTTTTAATCATATGAAGGATTAAGAAATCTGATCTTGCATTCCCCTCCTCAGGATTTTACAGGTGAAAAACAATACACAGCCAGTTGTGCAGCAGTTGGAGCAACTGCTCATATGGAAGCACCTGTAAATGATTCTGGAGCAAAGGAAGTGGAAGGAAGGAGTGGGAGACAAGTTAGGAGAGGAAGGTCCAGCACTATCCAGCACCTGGAGAGACTCAGATTCCCCCAGATGTAACGAGGTCTATAAAGCAGAGAGGAAACGTTCATCGTTCAGTGAGTACATTCCAGTTGGATACACTGGAGTCTGATGACCCCACACATCCCTCCTCTGGCCACCTCCCACTCGTTCCTTACCCTAGAAGTTATACCAAAACAGCTTCCAGGCTTCCCAGCTGTGATACAAAAAAACGTGTGCTAGATCCATTTTGTTCAGAGCAGAGGACTTGGGGACACTCTTTGGCACTGCAAAACTCCCATCCCTTCAGGTTTCTGCAAATGAAGCAATCAACCCTGTTAAATGCTCCAGCAGTGTTACAGGAACTCCCATCACACCGAAATGAGAGCAAATGGAAACCTGAGTGAAGAAAACAACCACCTTATCCCACAGTCAACAGGAACCCATGGATAGCACAGGTAGTGTGCATCTGCTCCCAAGTGCGTAACACTATGGCCCAGGAAGGGGCAAACAAGCACGAATTACTGACAAACCCAGGCACCACCAATTGCATTCTCTTTCAAAACAGTTTATGTCGCCCAGCACAGCCCGGACTGGCATCGTTGCAGCTGGCACTCAGGAGAATGAGGAAAAAAACAAGTCCATTTAGTCCCTTCCATGCTAGTATGTGAATTCAGCACATAAACAAGCCCCACGGAGGTAGATACACAACCATCTCTGGGGATTTGGGGACAGTTGCACTCCATCTTCAACACTGGGTAAAAAAACTGGTCAGGAATGTTTTACCATCAGTACTGCACTGTTCCAGAAACACTTCCTCTACGCACAAGGAAATTTCCCACTGGAAGATGCAAATCAGAACAGTAACACCGATCCGAGTGGGGATGAAGGCAGGAACATGAGAGTTCCCTCCGTGGTAGTTAAAGTTGCTCCCATCCACTGCCACCCCCACCCACCCACTGTCACAGATTTGTCCACATTCCTAAAGGGACAACTGAAGTTCCTGAACTCTGCAGTAACAGATAAGGAAAGTAAAGTGCTGCTGAAGAACAGCTCTGAGGCAAATTATTTTTCTTTTTGGTGCAGATTACGAGCGATATATTAGGGTTTTGCTCGTTCTTGCTTAAAGCTAGATTTAATCTGCCTGTCTTCCAAATGCTGCAAGTGTAAGGCAATAAGCTTTACAGGATTTAATTAAAATACTGCAAGCAAGGAGTGCTGGTCAGCCATCTCCTGGCAAAAGCCCAGCTGGAGGAGGACTACTATTCACATTCCAGATTTATTCTAAAGGAGGAAGACAGGCTGATAACATTATCACACTGGCCTAAATTATGCAGTTCTCTTAATGCCAAAGGATCACGGCAGTTTAATCCAGGGCAAACAAGAGTCACTGGTTTGGAGGGATTCAGCTCCTGCTCCATTTCAGGAATGCCCTTTGCATTCATGACTTACACCCATCAACAGCTTAACCATTCTGGCACCAGCAATGAAACAGAATGTTCGTCTTGGAGGCTGAATCAACACTGCTCCAGCCGAGGGCTAATTACACTAAAATTAAAGGCAAAAAAAAGCTTCAGGAAAATTGTTCGTAATACACACAGTGGGATAAACCTAGAAAGTTTTTGTTTATCTCCAACTCAGACGATAACAACAAATGACAAAACCTGTTGAGTTTTAAACATTAGGACGATGAAAATTCAAGGAAACAGCCAGAAAAACCAAGAACATTCAGACTGTTTTACTACAGAGCAAGATTTTTCAAGCTGTTTTCCTGTTAGTGAGATAGGCCACTAAAACCAGGATTAAGATCCAGATGTTCAGGAGCCCGAGAAAAGAGCAGGATGGCAATGGAAGGGTAGAACAAATTGCAAGAATGCTGATGGTTTGCAAAGTTAGAGATACCTGGTGCATTTATTTTAAATTAAAAATTACTAAATCTGGGAGTCTCACATCACTTATGATATTTGTACATTGCAAGTGAAAGGCACCCTGTTAACAACAACAGCAACAATGCTCCAAACAATATTAAGGCAATTATGCTAAAATGATCAAATAAAGTATTTCCTTCAGGACTTCCAGTAATACAAGAGTGTAAACAAATCTGACAGCAGCTGAAGACTGTGCTCTAGAGATCCACAACAATCAACGGGTGAGCCCTTTCCTTGGTTTTAATAACGGAATATATTTTTCATTCTAAATCTTCCTCTATTACAAACGCAGAGGGAATACAGAAAGTTCCAGAATTTCTAAGACCTAAAAGCAGACAAGAAGATTGTGCATTAATCCATTCCTTAATGCATTTTAACAAATTTGCAGGCAACACTGACAGTGGGAAAGATACAGCTGACTTTAAAGGCGTATTGGAATTACTTCCTCCTCGTATACCACAACCATGGACAGAAGTGTCTGAGAGGGAAACAGGAAAATGTTATCTTTTTAGACTTGATGAAAATTGCTTTAATAATCTGTAAATCACCCTGAACTATCTGGACCTAAACTTAATTCCATCCTCCACGGCATGTGCAAACAGCAGAACTGCTTCAACAGTTGCCTGTTTGCTTATGGGTTCCTGACCAGCTCTGTGTGTGCACAGAAAAGCTGGAGCTGGGCTGCAGAACCTGCTCTGGAAAGTGCAAGGATGGTCCCAGTCCACTGGCACTGGACATGACCACAAATCCAAAGCAGGCCCCAAGTGAACCACTGCAAGTTCAGCGGCTCTGAATCCCCAGGGAGTTCAAGGCAAGCAAAGGACTCAAACACCTGAGTCAGAAAGCACTGGGATAAAGAGCCTTCGGTCAGCAAGGAGCATGGGTGGAACAGCAGCAGCTGGGAGTGCTCAGTGCTTCCTGCTAACACAAAGTGAGGGATGACAGTGTCATCCTGCCTGTACTCGGCTCACTATCGTTAAAAACCTCCTCTGTTGTGAGACTGAACTATTTTGGTTCTTCTAACAGTTTGATAAATAAACTGTTTGACTGTGACATCCCCCAGAAACTGCCAACACACAGAATACACTCACGGGACAAATGGCACACACAGTGCTGCCGGCCATGTACTCACACACTGCTAGGAGTTGGATGCTTGAATTGTCTCTGCTGATACACTTCCACATGCTTTTGAGGAATTCCTGCTAGCATGACTGGGAAAAAATAATAATCACATTGCTTCTGACTTTCTAAATCCTCCCCTGTAGTAAGGATTTGTGATCAGATTAGGGAGTACCAGAAGTTTATTTATTTATTTGTAGGAAGGACAGCCAAGGTGAGCTGTATCCCTGGACCTGACAGGGGCTCCAGGCTGCAGCAAAGCCAGTTCAGAGACACTGCCTGGCTGCTCTGAAGCTGGAGACAGCATAAGACAGCACTTTAAATTAAAGAAAAAGAGGGGATTCATGTTTTTGATATTGGCACAAAGTGGGAAGCAGCGTGCTTCCCACTCTGTTTTTGCTCGAGTTTGGCACGTTTGAGCTACGCTTTTCTTCTCCGGTACCTTTTTTTGTCATCTCAAGTCACATTCACATGAACATATAAATACGCAGATCCTTACACTCTGTGTATAGCAGATACTTACAAGGATGGTCTCAAAAAAGAATATTCTTTTCACACACTAAAAAAATTATACAGAGTTATTTTAAATTCAGAACTGTTTGTATATTCCTTATAAGTTTATAAAACTCTCACTGTCCTCCCATGACTAACGAAACTGGAATTGAGAGAGTATTCTATATTTATAACTCGTCTGGTTGCTCATGCCTATGGCCCTATTTCCACCCTCCATTACTGTACACAGAGCTATGTGAGGTATTGTGGGTTCCCAAACTTCACCGATTTCCTAACAAGGCAGGCCTGTGTCCCGGAGGAACAAGCTGGGGGCTGTTTCGTTCGAGCATTGGCCGAACTCGGAGGGAGAGGCCTTGAGCACTGTGGTTTTGGCAGCTCATCTTGAAGCTGGTATTAGAGGCCACGTCTGGGCAATGACACGCCGAGCTGGCACCGGGCTGGGGATCGATGCTCTGTCTGCAGCACAAACCCTCTGGGATTCCTACACACTCACCCCAGTGATTTCAGTGCTCCGCAGCTCCAGTGAGCAGCTTCTCAGCCACCTACAGCATGGACACACCACAGGCACCAGGCAAATCCATGCCTGACAGACTCACTGGCCTCTCAAAATCCAAAGGATGTAAAAGCTTCAAATTTTATCCAAAACTCCCCCGAGAGAATGGTGTGTTCACTGATGCTGGCCCACTACAGACCTCCAGTGGCTGGCAAAGAAAAGAGATTATCAGGTATCTAAATGCAGCAAAATAAGGAAAACACTGGATTACATACAAATGAGGTCTGGGTGACATTTCTTGTCCATATGAACACCCCAAACTCATGTAATCATATCCCATAATCATTTGTTTTGAACAAAACCACTTTGCTAGCTCAAAAATCTCAGCAAGAAGTCTGAGGTTTTGTCACTGCTGAAGTGCCTCACAACTGATGCATTTTTAACTCATGCCAGCACCTGTGAGGCACAAAGCTTTTTTTAATTCACGGCTCCTATATGCTCAATATAAATAATTATTTATCCAAAAAGCAGAGGGAAAAATAGATACAGACATTTCTTATAATTCAAAGTATGTTATTGGTTGCTGGGATTAGGGTCTAACACTCATGGAGGTAGATTCATTACAAGGCCAGGATGGATAAAGCTTCGAGTAAACTGGTCTAGTGGAAATTGTACCTGCCCACAGCACAGCATTTAGGACTAGATGAGCTAAAGGTCCCTTCCAACCCTTGACATTCTAGGCTACATTGATTCATTAGAATACTAGAGCTATTAAAAAAAAAACCAAAAACACACACACACAAAAAAAAAGAAACCTACAACTCTTCCTAAAAGGCTTTGCTGAAAAGCAAGTTCAGAAGAATTTATACAGGGGTCTAAATGCTTCACAAACAAAAGCAAGGCAAGATCTGGACTACGCTTAGAAAGTTTAAGGCTCAAAAAAAACATTACCAGGAAAGCAAGTGGTGGACATGGACAACTTTGTGTAACTGAACTGAGAATGTTCTCCCCTAGGAAAATACATGTTCCCTTAGAATACTGTAGCTGAGAGAGTGACAGCTCCTAAATCCTCCTATAAGGCAAACCAAGAACACCTGCCTCTCCTTCCCTTTAATCCCAGGGTCACTGTCTCTGCTGCGGGTAGGCAGTGGTGCTGCAACTTCTTTTTCCCTGAATTTATTCAGCCGCTTTCTTTGCTTTGCAATAAAGCTGTCAGGATTAACAGGCAGCTCTGGTGAGTCAGATGTTCAAAGAGAAAACATGATCTGTACCTCTCCCCATCTCTACAGCAATGCTACTGGTGGAATTGTTTTCCATCACTTGCCACACAAGACAAACCTTTAAGAGCTATTAAACACTCCTCCAGCTCAGCAAGAAGAAAAATTATCTAAATTTATCAAAGGAGCTAAAGTTCACTACACTTTGAGGAAAGGATTTAAATACGGATTATGTTTTCATCCATCTAGACCACTGAGTAAAATCATAAAAAGGTTTTTTAAAAATTAAATAGAGTAAAACTTAGTATTATCATTTAAAAATATTTTTTGAAAAGTTTAATATTATTTACATAATTTTAAAAAAGTTTATGCTGAAGCATAGCAATGATGTTTTTCCACAGCATGTGATAATTCGACAGACCCTTTTCTACAGCTTTTAGAAATTCTCTTTTAATGTTAAAATTCCACTAAGCATTTCATTAATTCTGCAGAAGGCTAGTATTAGTTACAGGAGAAAACCCAGGTTCCCAAAACAAACAAGCTCTACAATTCAGCAATATTGGTATTTACAGGTTCTTCATGTAGAATGTGCATGAAGACTTCAGACAGACCATGAGACTTTCCACAACCTCGTTTACCCCAGAAATTATTGGATTTACAGGATACTCATAAACACCTACAGAGGGAAAATTTATTGAATTCTAAGCTTTATTTCTCAATAATATTGTAGTAACAAGACTGCAACTACCTCTTCTTCCAGTTATGGGTCTCCCTGAGCCAATAACTACAGATATCTTTGGTTATAGAGGTCAAATGGGTGAAAGCATCACCACACTTCCCATTTTCCACCTCCTCATGATGCTACACTATGTTTTACTATTCAGAGGTACATCCTCCTCCTTGTACTGATCTATTCTGAATACACCAGCCATGCCACTCCCTACATTCTCCAGTTGTATATTTACAAAATACAAAGCAGACCAAGAACAAAATATTTCTGGCCATACTGCAGACATCAGTACTGTATCACCCCCACAAACATCTGATGCTGAGAAATGTTGTGACAGTTATGTACCACCTCTGGTCCAGCTGGTCCTCACTATAAAAGGGGACCAGTGGCTGATTTTGGCCAGCTGGAAGGGGAAAGGACTGTACTGGCATCACTTAATCGGAGAACCATTTTCCGATTCCGTCATTAGAAATGGTATTTCTCTTCCAATGCTTACAGCTGTAACGTGAAACAACAAATGGATCTGTCTCTATTTCAAGAAGGGCAGGCCCTGCTTTCTCTGCAGCTACACAAACCTCAGCTTCCATACCCATTAAATGAAGTTTCCTGTAAATTATGCAAACACTAGCCAGAACACACTGTTTAAAAATCACACTGGTTAAAAAATAAACAAAACCCAGACAAATCCAAATTTGCAGACAGAACTTTCACTGAAAAACAATGACAGGGAACTACAAAAAACAGTAGATCCTGCTTGTTGATGGCTCTGAAACAAGAAACAGGGATGGGAAAAAATAATTAGTATTCCAGGATGTCCCATGCACACACCCAAGACTAAAAGCATTAAATTGGATGGGAATAGAATAGCTGATCTTGCCTGCAGTCAAATACAGAGAAGTATCATTTAAATTGCAAATTACAGAGCAACAGATTTTTGCAGAGTTCAAGGCTGTTCTATGGTTCGTTTTTATGAATTAGGAATGACGTGGGGAAAAATTAAGGGGTTGGGCCAGCTACTACCCTTAATACATATTTCAGCTTAAATATTTCTCAGATTCGTTTGATGCACTTTATCCAGACACCACAGCTTAGTTAAAGTGATGACAGAAAGTAGAGCAGCTTCCCAGATACCATCCCAAAGGATGCAGCATCCGCTGGTGGCCACGCTGCCACTGGAGGATTAACTGCTACAGAAGGATCTCCAAACTGACTAATTACTCCCTCATCCCCACATCATGTACTTCCCCACTTGGGAAACTTTTAATCCATTTATACCTGTTCTGAGCAGTGCTTTTCAACCAACAGTTCATCTGACAAAGCTTTTGCCTCCCTTCCCCAGGCTGTAAAGAGCTTGCTCTTACCAACATTGGCTTCTTGGCCTTGGTTCCCACAAATTAAACTTGATGAATGCTTAGTAACAGAAAAATATATACTTCACATTCATACAGTGCTTTTTAATCAGCAGTTCTCAAAATTATTTATAAAGTATGAAATCTAATCAAGTGGCTGGTTTTGATGCGGGGTTTGAGGGGATAAATGCAATTTAAAAAAAAAAGATGAGTTACTCCATGTTACAGCAAAAGGCAGAAGATTTAAGAACAGAAGAAGCTGTTTGCCATGATGTGCAAAAGCCTCTGACACTACGCAACCATAACTTTCTTTTAAAATGCTACCAGTCCCGAATTACAGACTTTGACACCCGATTACAGAACGCTATTCAGAGGACCTGGGGCTCAAGTGTTTTCTTGTCAGGCTGTTAGCACATAATAGAGAAAAGACCAAGCAGAAGCCAGACGATCTTTTAAAAATTATTTTCAAAATAAGCTTGCTTTGGGAGTATTCATACAAAATTCTAGTAGTGAGTGTGTCAGCAGCCACAAAAAACCAGGTATTTCACTGTAACAGTGGATCCCAGCCTAGTCTAAAATTTAAGATACCTTTGCAATATCAGACTTGGGTCTTCTGGGACAAACAAAACCACTTTGGTGAAGATTCTGCAGGCTTTAAAGGATGACAACAAATGTCAACATCTTTAGCACAGAAAGAAGTGAGGCTTGTCTGACCAAAGAGTATTGAGCCAAAGGCCTTACAGTGACACATGACAGATCACAGTATCATAAAAAAAATAGGTTGGAAACAACCTCCAAAATCATCAAATCCAACCTTTAACCAATCACCACCTTGTCCGCTAAACCAGAGCGCTGAGTGTCATGCCCAGTCATTTCTGGAACACCACTAGGGATAGGGACTGCACAACCTCCCTGGGCAGCCCCTTGCAATGCCTGACCAGTCTCTCAGTGAAGAAATTCTTACTGATGTCTAACCTGAACCTCTCCTGGCACAGCTTGATGCCATTTCTCTTGTCCTGTTGCTGGCTGACTGAGACAAGAGCCCAACTCCCTTGTGCCAGGGAGCTGTAGAGAGCGATGAAGGCCACCCTGAGCCTCCTTTCATCCAGGCTGAACACCCCCAGCTCTCTCAGCTGCTCCTCACAGGACTTACTTGATCCAGACAAGCCAGCACCACATCACTTAACAGGATACTTCAGCTGAAAGGCTCATTATAAACTACAGTAGGGTAAAAAACGTAAAGCAGAATCTTGGGATTCTTGTAAGAAAAAGTGCACAAGGTATCTTCTTGAAAGGTTTCTATCTTAATTATTTTAACTCAAGGACTTTTTGATTTTTGAAGGTTTTCTAATTAATAAGCCAAATGGCTTTACAAATTAATTACACTTTTTAAAATACATTGTTTTCTTTGTTTTGTCATTCAGGGTTTTTTAATCACATATGCAGATGGTGCCACCTGGGAAAGTTTACACGCTTACACCATTAAGTGTCTTTGAATTAACTTCATGCCAATAACTGTTTTTAAGACGCAACACTGCCAAATCTGTCACTTGAGAAAAGTTAATCTAATTCTTTTCTTGCTCACTGGAGAGAGATGGTGACTTCTTCCACTGAGGGACAGACACACAGGAACAGAGTGCAGCCACTTCCAGCCACACAAAACTCTCTTTTTATCTCTGGTCCCCACTTGACCGTCCAACGTCTGATGGTTGCGTAGTAGAGGTTCCAATGTCAATTACAGATGGATTTTCTCAGTCACCAACAGCCCCAGCATCCTGCAGTCACAACTGGATTTAACAACACACCAGTGGGGACGTGACAGGATTTCACCCACGGCACAAAGATGGAACCTGGAGTCTCCATGAGCTGTCCACAACTGCACAGCTTGGGACACTGTCCAAACCATCTGCATCTGAACCTGGGAGATTGGTCCAAACTGCCTTTTTTAAGATTAACAAATGTGCCTGCCTTAAAAATTATCATTTAGAGAATGACATTACCAGGTCAATGTGTTCCTGAGCCCTGTCTTTGAGAAAAGACAATTTAAAAAGCATTTTGTGGCTGTTGGTGCAATGGGTAACAAAAACCAAATAGGCCCAGAACAAACAACTTAATAGCAATGTCTGTGGAAACCAAAATCTTTTAAAATGCAGTTTGAAATCTGCCAAGTTACACTAAAATGAAACTCTACAAGGCCACAAGCCCCTTTGGCCAGCTTCTCATTCCCTCAGATTTCACCTCACCTGCATGGCAGTGCACAGCTTTGCTCACATCCTCCTTGTCCCTGGACAGATGAACATGGCATCCTGTTTGCTCTGCCATCTCCTGTTCTACATTAGCTTCTCCCCTGCTCCCTTGCTGGCCTAAATTTTTCTTCCGGAGCTCCTCCATTCTGCAGGCTCTTCCTTGAGCTCTTAAACCACTCCTCAAGCTTTGCTCCTTTCCAGACTAATAAAGATGCAATCTCACGAGCTATTACCTACAGAGCTTTAAAAAAGTATCCTCCTGAACCTGGTACACCCCAAACATCCATACAGCCTACTGGGAACCCTATCAAGAACCAGAAGCCACAAAGCTGATGCACATGTGAGTCTAGTTTTTGTTGATTTAAATCAGGGTTACCTTGCTAAAACAACAATGTTGACACGCATCCAACAAATTACAGTTGAGCCCCTGTATCTAAGGATGAAGATTGCAACTAAGAAGTATTCAGCAGCTCTAAGTCTAATCTCATGATCCAAATTACTTTCTTAGCCAAGTCCTGCAGCGTATATTGTTTCATTGGCACTATCCTACTCATTGATAATGTGCATGCTGCCAATCAAAAGACTCAATAATTGACCGACAATCACATTTAGAGCTAAATGCTTTTGAAGTCTAATTATTCCAAATCAAGGCTCAGCAGACCAGCCCAAAGAACCATATCACATTCCTGAGCACTATGGCTTCCACCAGGCACACAGTGAGTCTAAGTAATTATATGCCAGAGAAATCCATTTTTAATAAAAACTCTATTGGTTAAATAGGAAAAAAAAAAATATGCACAGAACAAAATTTAAATCCTCAAATACAATCATTATTTTATCTGCACCTCTACACCCTCTCACATGACAGTAAGCGTGTGGTGCTTGCTCGTGTTAGAGTATTTCTGCCAACAAAGAAGATCAGGCTGCACTGCAAACATCTGCATTAGAGAGGCTTCTCACAGGTTCAACGACTCTTCGTGCATCCTTAACCCCACAACCGAAAAGAGACCAAAAAATAAACAGGAAAAGAAGGGAAGAGTTAAGAAGCGCCTTGTGTCGCTTCATCCCCCGCCCATTCCAAGGCGCTCAAACCGGCCCCGGCTCGGCGGGAAATGCGGTAAGGACAACGCCGGGGCCGCGGCCCCGTGACGGCTCGACTATGAGAGCGGAGCAGCAGCACGAGGCGCGGCCCCTTGGGACCGCCCCGCCGCCGCCACGGCCCGGCAGGCCCGGCCGCAGCCCCGCCAGAGTATCCCTTCCCAGCCCGGCACTCGCAGCCCCGTGCACGGAGCGGGCCTGCGCCGCAGCGTTTCGGCACGCGGCTCTTCATTCACTCCAGGCTTCAAACTGAAGGCAGGCAGGAGCAGCAGNGGAGCCCTTTTAACAGCTCGCAGGCACGAAACAAAGAAAAATTTAAAGGCAGAGCTTATCATAGCCTCAGTCTGATTCTGCAGGTATAGATTTCTCTTCATAAAAATCAATAGCAGATGATTTTAAGCCGTTTCATTGTATTACTGCGTATCAAATCTCTGCTCTGAATGGAACATCTGAATCAATCTGCAAAGCTGCTACAGGCTACACTGTCACAGGCTTTCACGTGCCTTTTCTCTACCACTCTCACCACAAAGACATCGAGATAAAAAACCCACACTGGAGGTTATTTGATATTTCTAAACAAGTACCAGCAGCAGACAGGCTTTTTCCCCTTTAGCCCTCTGATTTTTCACACTGATGTTTCGGGTGGAAAAGAAAAACCAAGCACAAACTGCACACAATGCACTGGTTTGCAGCAGTGGTGACTGGAGAACTAAAATGTCCTATTTCCAGTACTGAGAGATGAAAACATGTTGAATTAAACAAATACACATGTACACTCTTCATGCTGAGGCTGTGGGGTTTCACCACAAAAGAAACGTTATAGATCATTTAATGCATTAAAAAAATATGGCACAGTAGATTTCTGTGCTGTGCTCTCAATCATAATGAGAAGCTTGTTAAAAACTGAGCAGACACACAAAAACAAACGTTGTGGCAATAGGATTATTTTGTATATCTGTTTTAGTCAATATGTCACGATATAAAAATCTGGAGTTTCAGTCTCTGGGCTTCTCTGAGCCTCTGCCCCTAAATTATATCCCTTTAGTTCGATTGCTGCCTTCATAATCCAGTCAGCACATCCCAAGCTCCACATTCAGAAAGGTTACGATCCCATTTGTTTCCCACTCATAAGACTGCCAGTGAGAGGGAGCGAGAGGCACGGCACTGCCTCCCACACGTATCCTGAACGCCCCCAATCCATATGGGAGTCACTCCAACACCCAGCTCTGCACCTCAAAAGCTGCACTGCTCACAACTTCAAAAAAAATGTCTCATTTTTCCTTCTTGCATCGTTGTCAGAATTACTTAAAGAGTGAAAAACGGGAACAATTTGCTTCTTTTGAGCACAGACTACTCCTGACAGGATTAGTATGAACAACTTACAATTTTGAGAAAAAAAGAAAATAATTCAGAAAAAGTAATGTGAATAAAGTATCAGGCTTTGAATCTGTTAAATAACTGCTATGAAACACAGTACTGATATTTTTTACACTTTTTTTTTTTAATATGGCTATTCTGGATGACTGTAAGACTTCTTTGTTTGCTGAACACAGATACTCCTATTACCTGCATGGTGGATAGTATCACACCCCCTCTAAATCCTCCAAATCATGTATCTGCACATGTACTTACAGTTTGGAGGAGGCAGGACTCAATAGGACCAGAGGGGTGTGGGGGTTATTTGTCTTCTGCATTTAGAATAAGAAAGTGAAAATGAATGCAAATACCTCCTTTCTTGGCAGCAGGCAGCGCATTGTGAGCATCTCAGCCTCCCCGTCTGAGCACTGCAGCTGCCGAGCGGAAGAAATAAATAAATAAGAGCCCAACCCTAATAGAGAAATATTTCAAAGGACAAAGGATATAAAAAGAAGAACTGCAGCAGAGATTTCAGCATAGCCACAAGTGAGACATCCTGAATTCCTGTGTAGCTGCTCTTGGATTATTCCTTTATTTTTAAGCTCCTTACAATAAGTCGTACTTATCAGTCATTCACATCCACCCCTCATTTCTCACCCTGTTGTGATTTGCTGCAAAGGCCATCCCCCATCTATCACCCCTTGGTGGTTGTTTCTTTCACTGAACAGACATCCCATCAATTTGAAGATCCAGAGGGCTCTAGATGCACTCTTATTTTAAATGCACTGAATAATAATTTATCCTAACGCCTTTCACAGCTGACCTTGAGGTGATGGACTTCAAGTGTTTGGCTTTGTTTCTGAAATCACCTGAGCAGCCCAGGCCCCTGTGAGTGATGCAGGAGCATCAGGTACTGTGGCCTCCTGCTCTGGACCACAAAACCCAAAGAGACACAGGAAGTAGCTCCTCCAGTACTCTCCAAGTTTGCATTTGCTTCACTTGGGTTATCTCACCAGCTAGGAACAAACATCATCTGGGGAGTGATGTGACTTTTCCCCTTTCTGGCACAGTGAAGAAACAATAAACCCAAGATGCAGGTCACAGCCTGGAGCCTGCACAGGTAAAGGGACTCATTCCCAAACTTACAAAACCTCCAAGTCTGCTGAGCTATGAAGGGAACAGGAAGCCCATCAGCCTACACTGTTCAGTAAGACAAAGCAGAAAACATATTTAAGCTTTTCTTTAACTTTTTTTTAAAGCAGCACTCCATTCCTGACTTCTTAAAAGCAAAAATTTTGGTTTAGAAACCGTGGCAATTAGGATGGTTACCTGGGGTGGAAATGCTCTATTTTTGCACAAGAATAAAAGATAATTGAACAGAAATTATTTTCTGGAAGACTTTTGCTGTTGATTTTGAAAGCCAGAACTATGACCACACAGTAACACTGTGCCTCTTCACAATCATTGCAGAAACGTGATACTTTACATACAGGCACTATACAGCACAAGAAAACCATTTTTCTGGTATAAGAAGAAATGACATTGCCTGTATTCTTTAATCAAAAGAGTGCTTGGGAAGTCAGGAGATTAACCTCAGTGATATAATACTGCTAGCAAAATTCACTCAGTTAAAATATTAATTGCTACACTGAACTTGTTACAAGTTGGGCCTAATTCCTTAGAAGGATTTCATCAGATGCACAATACTCCATATATTTGAAGATATTTGCTACAAAATATGTTAGAGCACAAGTCAAAGGGATAAACATTAGCATAATTCTTCAGTTTCTATCTAAGGACCTGTCAAGGTGTGCTCCTTGATAAACACGTGAAGGAACTCTTCATACCCTGCCTGCTGTTCTAAGCCAAGCCTTTCACTCCTCACAGAAAAACATGTTTCAGAAGCCACTGGTAAACTGCCACCTTGCACTACCCATGATTTGAATTTAATTTAAAAAAAATTAGTTAAGTACATCTGTCCTAGAAACGAGAGCTATCAAAACAAAGCAAGATTTCTCCATACACACGATGCCTCTGGAACCTGCTGCTTCCCCTGGAGCACGTGCATCATTTCTGCAACATGATGAAATTCAGAGCGAACAAATAATTCCAGCAGGAGCTGCATACAAGTCGCACAAAAGGCAAACATTGTTTCTTGAAAAGCAAATCCTAGTTGTGAAGTTGATCTTCACTACAGAAGACTACTAGAAGCATAAAGCAGGGAAAAAAAGCCCTTCCTTCAGCAAATACGTATAGAAAGGTAGTTAGGTGTGGGGTTTAGAAACTCGAATGGTCTAAGGATACGAGCAAGGGATTTCTGCAGCAGAAAAATCTTTTAATAGATACTCTTGAAGAAGGAGGGGGGAGGTAAATTTTGGAGCATACATGTAATTTTTCAGGTCAGATGCATCTGTTCCATTAAGGGATTTCATTAGCACTGGTTTTCAGCACAGTTTTTCTCTAGCCAGAAGTTAATGCTTGTCCCATTTGACCCTGAAATGGAGCAGACAGTAAAATATTTAGAAGACTTGACGAAGCTGGTAACAAGAATAAAGTGCTCAAAATGAGAGAGTGGAATTAAACTACCAATAAACTAGGTCAAATTATTGGAGTGCAGAGTACCCTGAAATACAGCAAAAAGTAACAATTCTAATTGTAATTTCCATCCCAGGTCATTTAAATGATTAATAGCAGGAGTTAGAAAAAAATGAATTAATTCCTGCAACTAATTCAATTTTGTTGTATTTCCTTGGGTAGTCTGGACTTTTAAGCTTAGTACCCTAAGTCCTTTATGCTTCTATTGCAATAACCTGATGGATTTGTACTTTTACACATTTTGTGAGGGCCTAGATCTCTTCCATATTATTCGTATTTACCAACACCTCCTCTGAAACTTTACTTCCACCAGGACCTGCACAGAGGTACCTAAAGAACAGAATTGTTTGCGTGGGAAAAGGTATCTAAGATAGAGTCCAACCATTAACACAACCACGCCAAGGCCACCAGTAAATTATGGCCCTAAGTAAGAGCAGGATGCAGCCACACTTGGGGATGCTGCCACGCCTGGAATTAGTGAGGATCATCAACTACACGGATGCGGAGGCTCTGCTGGTCACTGCACCAACGCTGGACAGGAGCGGCAGCGCAGGCCACCCGGACACAGCCGGCAGAACAAACCACCAGGCCCTCCGGCCTCCCTGACCAATACGTCCACAGCAAACGCGACCCACTGCTGCCCACACCCCTATAACCCTGCCAGACAAAGCCGGGTCGCAGACACCTCCAGCACGCCAGAGAAAGTCTCCAGGCGTGCGACAGGGCCAGCACCAGGCTCCACTCCACGGTTGCCAGCAGCCCCGACACGAGTAATTCCCACCCACTACTCCCCCACGGCACCCACTGCGAGCTCTTCGTGCCGCTGCAATGGGGGAAGCCTGGTTCGGGTCACGGCCAAAGGTACCAGTCCGCTTATTTTAACACGACGCTGCCACGCTTCCTTCTCCACACTCTCCCGAGACCGGGACAAGCACCTCCCTGCAGAAAGCCAGACGGCTGCCCTTGCCTGGAAAAGGGAGATGGAAACACCATCCCACTGGATCCCCCTTCCCAGGGCAGAGCCACCCCGCCTCTCTCCGCAGCCGCGTCCGCCCCAGTGCCCTCATTAGCAGGCAGAGGGGCTGCCCCACTGCGGAGCCCCCTCCCCACCCGGCGGGAGGTGGGCGGCGAGCGCGCTGCTCCCACACAAAGGAGCTCAGAGCAGCGGACCCTCCCCTCCGCCCTCCACCCCTTCCCTCCACCTTCCCTCGCCTCCAGCCCTCCAAACAGACCTCGGCCTTTCATAAAGGGTGGAAAAAAAAAACACCAGAATAACCCACCCTACAGCAACCCCATGTTTTTCCCTCCAGGGCGACTGAAACGGCTCCTGTATTAATGAGGAGAAAACCAAATTTAGAAGAGACGCAGCATCCAAATATAGGCTCCAACACACCTCGCTCTTGAAAAGGGTCTCACTGTTTCCCTCCCGCCCTGAGAGGAGCCATGGGCTGAGCTCACAGCGCCGGGGGCTGTGCCTGCCCAGCAGCTCAGCAGCATCCTGCATCCCACCGCAGCATCCCCAGGGGAATGCAGCATCCCGCCGCCCCACGGTCACCGTACCCCGGCCCCAACATCCCCGAGGGCAGCATCCCGCCGCCGCCCGGCCCAGCACAGAGGTGCTATTTTGGCAGATGCCAATAATCCTGCTCCCCAGGGAGGATCCCAGGGACTGGCCTGTTATTCCAGGCTGAAAGTAGTAAACAACCTCCCAGGGGCTGGAGACAGAGGTAAACCCCAAAGATGCCTTGTCCTTGCCGAAGCGAGTGCTATTACAGGACAAAAACAACATGGAGCTTCTCAGGCTGTGCTAAAAAAAATGTAAGGCAAAAGTTAAGAATGCTGCTCCTATAAGAGGGAAAAAAAAAAAAAAAAGAAATCAAAGTCATATGTTTCTCCAGAGGATTTTATGAGTTTGTTTACAAGAAACTGTGTTCATGAATGCTCTGAAATTCAAAAAATAATCTTGACTTACTTTCTATCCAGGTATATTTTATAAAGATCTTTCTCCCCCTCTTACAAACATTTACCTTTTTTGCCAAGACAGAAAACAACATGGGGAGGGAAATATCAATGCACTCAAATCAGCAACGGTTTTTCTACACATATAGAAACATTCTAGCAAAACCAAGACTCTTGGTATTTAGCTTGATAACATACAGATGAAGGAAGAACATTCCCAGTAAGTCCACCCCACAGGGGAGGATTTTAAAATTTGTTAAAAATGCTATTTGACCACATTCTGTTGCTATATTCGAGTGATGTCACGCTTGTTGCAAGACAGAAAATGTGCCACTCAGAGTAACATCTAAGGCAGCTCTAACCAGGATGGGGGGATTAGTTTGGCCTCTTTCAAGAGAATAAATTATTGCTGAAGATGTTTACACAATGCAGCTCCACGAGCTGAAAGGTTGCTTTCAGAAGAGGCCCAGGCCCTGCCGGAGGAATGTGAGCACAGCCCAGGGCAGGCCAAGGCTCAGCAGCTCCATTTTAGCCTCTGTCTTTCCTTTCAGGTGACTATTTTTGGGTGGCACAGGGTTGTGTGTGTTGGGGCTGGAACCAGCTAGTTCTGAGAACATTTAGAGTATTTTAGACACAACTGTCTCAGCATCGGGATCTCAGCATCTAAAAGCAACCTGCATTGTAGGAAATGTTGAAAGTGAAAAAAGGGAGAAGTGCAGCAGTAGTAAATAAAAACTGAAGTAAATCTAAAAATAAGATCACAGTGAAAAGTTGTCCTTGCTATCTCTGCACAACTACACTAATCAAAAAACTCACTGTTCTACAGAAAATGGCAACACAGAGCATCATAAGGGAGCACAAATTTGGCCTCAATTTACTCCTCTAGAACACAGCATTCCCTAATTTTTACACATCTGTATGCAGATATCCCTACCATCACTGCCTATATATCACACATCAAGAAACACTAAATTAAACACAAATTTAAATGAAACATCATTGACATTTTGTTTCCATCTTCTCAAAACAGGGAATAACCAGACCGAACCCTTTGACAACACTCAAAATACGTGTATTAAAAGAGAGGGGGTTGTGCAGGGAGGGAGAAAACTCTCAGATGTGTGCCCAGCTCCTCACTACTGATTCTTTTGTCCAAATACACAGTAGAAAATAAAGGGACATGGGGATTGTCAGGGTGCTGAGATTCAAAACAGAAGGACTGAGGAGGAGGGACAAAAGACCTGCTGTAAAAGCATCTGCAAAGTAAGCAAGAACTGCAATCTACCCACTTTCATGTCTTGCCATTAAAATCCTGTTGTAGTGATGACAAGAAAACCCTGAACTGACTTGAAGGCTAGGAAGGACCTACATTAAATCTCATGGTTTTACCCGTGCTTAATACTAGGAAGTAACTTCAGGATCTTGACCAACAAATCCCAAGGCCCCCGGGTGTTGCACTGACCACGGTGGATGCCCCAACCTCCCCAGAGCAGGGGATCTGAGCCTGGAATGCAGAGGCTCCAGTGAAAAGAAGTCTTAATGTAACACCAGCTAGCTTACTGTCGGTAGGCTTAGTAGAGTTTGCACTTCCTCTGTGTTGTGGGGTGTGCTTGATTTGATTTTTAAGGAGGACAGTGCCACCAGGAAGGCTGAAGTTATTCCACAGATACTACACAGCAAGAGCTGCACTGGGAAAGAAAAACAGATGTCAGCACACCTTGCTTCTATACCTAGTAATAAAATATTTATGGATTATTCTCCTTTCTTCTCTCTCCCAGTTTCCTCTGCTCTGCTGGACATACATTCTCTGAAAAGTCACTTTCAGCTGCTTAAGCTTGACTTTTGCTCGACTTGGCAGTGTTACGTTTATGGCTGGAGTCAACAACCTTAAATCTCTTTTCCAACTTAAATGACTCCATGATCCAGGTATCTTCTGTTTCCCAGAGACACTCTCCTGAGTCCCCACAGCACACTCTGTGTGAGCCATCACCTTCCATTCCCAAAGGCCAAAGCCACTGTAGCTGCTGTCCTAACAAGTTCCTCCAAAAGGAACCTTGGGAAGGCAGGATGATAATTCCTGGGGATCAGGCAAGGTTAGACATGCTGGGGAGGAATGACACTGTAGCAAGTAACAAAACACCTGCAAAGCAGTGTTTCCTGCATCCACCTGGTTGCCAGCAACACCTAGCACCTGACTTGGAGGTGTAACCTTTCATTATGCACCCCACACCAAACACTACAGCTCCCTCCCTCATCCCCACACCTCCTTTTCCCCCCTTTTAAAGGGGGATAAAGTCTCCCTCTGCAAGAAGAAAACTTCTTTAAAAAACTTAAAAAATAAAACCGTCATTTAGGGAAGAGAATATTCAGAATTTATGGCTTAGATTTGCATGCCTGCAGGCAAATCAGAGGCAAGGCATCTCTGATTAACTATGCAGTTCTTATCTCCTGTAGACAAAGCAACACCTCCAAGCATATGGATCATCAACGTGCCTCTTGGAAGGGACAAGGGAGATTAGGTATCACCAGTTATACAAGCTGCACTTTACAAATCCCGTGTCAATTAAAAGATGCTGTGTATTCTGAAACTCCCACACTCCCCATGCCTACACATCTTCTGTAGGCTGTATTGGCAGCGAAAGTAGTGGCATTTGGCCCAATAACTGAGAGGATGCTAAAGCTTAATTCAATCCTCTTCCCTGCACTCTGGGTGCAAACAAAACTAACAAACAGAACATGTCAAAGCTGGCCAAAAAGTTTTTCCAACTACTACATCATTCATGCACAACAAATGCTCCATCCAGCATTTTCTGTCACATAACAGGAAACTGCAGTGCCGAGGCCCCCAGAACACCTCTCCTCATCCTTCCCACAGTTGCATCCTCCCTTTGGGACCCAGAGGGGTGATCTCACCAAAACCCACCCAAGGGAGGACTTGGAGTTGCAGATTTGCAGATACTTTGTTGAAATACTTCAAAAAAAAAAAAAGAAAAAAAAGAAAAAAAATCATTCTAACACTGTAAAACCACAGGTTGCTCACATCTCAGACTGCAACTCTGAGCCCTTCAGCTCAAAAAGGATGGAAGAAAACTTGAAAAGGCACATAGCAGCATGACAAAGACCCAGAACTATTCACACATGCATGAAAACAAAGACTTGTCTTCAGTACTTCAGTCTGACAAAGAAAACAGAATTAAAAAACAGTTACTGTCAGAATAACTGCAAATAAAATGCTTAAACCCACATTTAATTCCTACAAATAACTGGACTGCTCCTCCACATTCCTTCTATTACCCAGAGATACTATTAATGTACAGAAATTAATTCTGCTTTTGAAGCAAATCAGAGTATTCAGACCACAAAACCTTGTGGGTTGCCCAAACTGTCCAATATCCTCAAGGTTACACCTCACCTCCTCTGGAATCTCCTCTTTACCCATAAGATTAGCTTTTTCTACTAAGGATCTCTCAAATCCTATTTTCATGTTCTTCTGCAAAACGTTCAGATGTTTAGTTCAATTACGTATTTGTATCCTGCTAAACATTTAAACTAAATGTTCTCATTAAAAAAGAACACATTCAATTATGAAATCTGCAATCTTAATTACAATTTTCTATCCCTATCTACTTTGAAACTCAAACCAAACCAGGACTGTTGTTTGTTCATGTCTGAACAATGTTTTTATTTACTGTGAATAAACGGAGACTTATCTAATACCACTTACATGGAGTCATAAATTGATTTTTGATTAATGTTTAATCAAAAACAAAGAGACCCATCTGTGCAAAAAAAGTAGGAAGCAGAAAGCCCGGTCCATGGGATTTTTTTTTGCGTCAGCTCTCCCAAGCTCTGTGTATCGACAGGAGATCCTTCCTCTTCTACTGGTATGAGGATGCAGCTCTGTTGACAGAGCACTTTACAATAGCCAGATAGCTTCCTCCAGGAAACACTAATTTAAAACAAGATTATTTATTTTAAATACAAAGGCTCTACAACCAACAACATGGAGTAAACATGTTAAATCTCAAACGCTCATAAAAATTAGGAGCATTAATGACAACCTTCCCCACTTCTGGCAGGCAGCCAGCTGTCAAAGCTGACAGTGAACAAAGCTCAGGTACCTCCAGGTCCCTCCCTGCCCAGCACTGTCAGCTGGCAGGGCCACAGGTGAAAACAGCATTAAAATCCCACGTCTCACTGAGGATTAAATCACAGTTTCAATGAAAACTGAATATTCAAGTCTTCACTGGAGCACACAAGACTTCTTCATCAAGGGATCAAAGTCCAGGGGAGCACCAGCATTTAGAAGCAGGCAGCACTCGAGATCAATACAGTGTAATAAAATAAAAAAACCAAGAAGGATGAACATTTCTAGCTGTAATCAAGATAGTAAAAGAGCTTATCTAATTTCAAAAGGAGTCTCTCTCTTTCAAAACAGAAGTACATATTCTAGTTGGTGGTGGAAATACCTTGACAGCATGTCCTTGGGAGGGATGGAACGGGGCGAGTGATGTCAAAGCAATCCCAGAATATTTGGGGAGATCAGAAACATCAGGAAGGCAGCAAGTCTTTAAGAAACCAGGGGTGAAGTGGCTGCTTCCTCTTCTGAATGGAGCCTGAGCAACACCTGAGTTCATCCCCGGAATTTTTTCATTCGTTTTTCAGTGTCCCTCTTGTATTCACAGTAAGAGCCCAGAAAACCAAACAGTGCTGCTCTAAAACATGGTCCCCAAACCTCCTTTTGACAAATGTAAATACACACTAATTTTTTTCAACAATTAAGAACTCCTAAAGGAAGATGGAATATTAA
>WAAG01068151.1:28603-60704 GCA_013390105.1 Tichodroma muraria | reverse complement strand
GGCCTAGTTGTTTTTTTTTTTTTTTTTTTGAGAATTAACATTGACATCGTTACTTACAGTACTTAAGGAGGATTACTAACATCTCGTTGCTTCATTTCCTTTTTGGTTTATGCTTAAGGACAAATATTTTGTTTATAGTGAACTGTGCACACATCCAGCTGATCTCTCTCTGAGTACTTCCTGCAAGTTCACTTGGCAAAAATCTCCAGACTGCCAAAGGCTGCCCCTCAGTCCCTCAGACAACCAGGGTATGGCTGTGGAGTTGGAGGCTGGAAAATGAGACACACCAGCTATTCTTCTTTCTCCATGAAGGCATTTATGAGGTGAGGATGTCATGCAGAAGTCCAGTATCTACAACAGCTTGTGAATAATGCACCGTTTGACACTTCTATCACAGACACAGTTAAAAGGAGGAACAAAAATGTACCACCCGTGGTTTGTTCATGTAGGTAAATTTAAAATTACCTTCAAACTCCATTTCATTTTATGGTTGTGAATAATCCTCACTTCTGCCTGTCCTCTCCACAGTTGTGATTATAAAGGAACACATGAGAAAACTGCATTCTTACAGCTCTCTAGAGCTTAACCCTCCCTGCCAGCTTCTCTAACCTGCCAGGGAAGGAACACAAAGGTGAAGTGAAATATTGCCGCTATGCATTGTCTCTCAAAATAAGAATATTTGTCCATGAGAAAGTGATCTTGCTTGTAACTCAGCCCTCTGCTTTCTAGAATAGATTGGAACTAATTTCCATGCAGAAATGTACAAAACACAGATTAAATTCAATTACTATGATTGTTAACAATGGTATCTCTCCAGAAATTCCAGTTTTTTGAACAGCTGAGGCCATTTGAAGACCATGCAGTGCATTTCTCAACCAGTACCTGCAATTTTACAGCCAAGTAGAACACACGGATTTCTCCCGTAGATCTTTATAAAAGCAGTTTAGAGAAGAAAACCAAAGTACGAGCATAGACAGCCTTGCCCAAGATCCCCACAGATGCCAGAGCCTTCCCAATGCTCTACACTCATTCCACAAAATCTGTAATAATAATAATGATAATAACATTCTGGAAAGTGGTATGGGAGGGTTGCTTTTAAAACTGCTGAAAATAACATGTTATGATTGCATCTTGCAGCCACTGCGTGCTCAGAGTGAAGACATGTCCAGCTCCTCCTGCCTGTCCTGATGCCCCGTACGTGCACACGTTCCCTCAGCACCTCAGAGGCATCCATCCCCCAACAGAGAGCTGCTCAGCTCCAAAGGCCTTGGGAAGTGGGGACATCTTCCAGCAAAGCTCAGTGGGGAGCAGAGGCAGAGCTCAGGCAGAGGCTGAGCTGTGACACAGGCACTGAGCTATGTAAAGAAAACCTTTGGCAGGAGGTGCTGCAGGAGGCAAAAAGGAGAGAGAGCAAAGATAATGAATAAAAATACCCAGCACAGGAATACCTTTGGCTCACATGCCCTACAATCTATACTGGCCTTGCTCTTCTGTCAAGTTACAGCCACCTCGGTTTCTAGGCTAGGGCACAACCAGTTCCATTCCTCACTCACATCTTTCCTGTACACCTCCAAGAAAAGCAGCACCAAGGAAGAAACGACCAGGAAACCCAGCCCATCCCCGGGTCCCTGCTCCTGGACTGTCCTCCCTGACTCACATGTAGCCACACTCACAATTTTTAGCAGTCTGCTGGAGCAGCTATGATTCCTCACTTTGGTTCATTTAAGGTCCTTTATTGTTTGTTTTGGCTCCAACCAGCAACCGTGTTTATGAAAAACAGGTTAAGCTTTTGGCACCAAATTGTTTTCAAAAACCCTCAGCCTTTGAAATAGTGCCTTCTTCAAAAAAATGTTTTTCTACCTTGAGATGCTGCATTTCTCTCCAGAGAGACATTTCACCTCCACTGCTCACTGCACTGGTGTTACCTTTTGGTGTTCCTGTTAATAACTCATTTTCCTCAGCAGTTCACAACTTGATCTAAAAGATTTTGTCTAAGCTAAGATATAACATGACATTTCAGAGAAATTTGAAGTTATTATTTCCAAAAAAAAAAACAACACTCCTGCACAATGTGACCACTCATGAATTTCAAATTTTCATGGTAGATTTGCATAAATAAGGTGGACTTGTACACTGTAAGTACCTCCACATGGAAGCTAGATTGTACAATTTATCTCTTTAATTCAAGAAACTCTCCTGATGACCCACTGCATCCTGTGCAGTGCTACTAAAAACTGTACAACAGGACAGTTGATTCTGCAAAACAAGAATCTCTCCAATCCAAAACTCACCACAAGAGTCTACACTTCCATTTGAGTTTACAAAAGCATATTTTACTCCACACTCAATAGGTCCCAATACAAAAAAATACCCAGAATTCACATCCCAGAGTGAGAATCCATCATTCCACGGCAGATCATGCTGATGAAGGCCTACATATAAACGCGTTAGGAAATCCTGAGTACGGATCACTCACTTGCTTTTTTAGTTCATTAAAAAGCTGCTTCCATAAACTTTTATTCTAGTTAAATGGTTTTCTACAGTATTTTGTTAGTCTTAGTACTTCAAAGATTCATTTGCATGTAGAAGAAGAATATCAGCTGTGACTGTTTTCCTCTGAAGGTGCAGTCAGAAATGAAACAGCTAAAAGTCTCAACAGTGCCAAACTACCAAAAGCTCATATTAAAACAAGAAACACCTATTTTTCCACCAAAAAGGGTGGTGAAAACAGAGTATCAACACTGAGCTTCATTGAGCCATGCTGAGATCGTAAATGGCCTGATGTCATTTCTTGTCCATTTGAAATGGTTTTGGTCTCCAGCTTGATCATATCCAGGAAAAAATTTCCAACAGACTAATGCCAATACAGCCACCCACTTTTCGGGTTATAATTGGTACATGTTATAAGGTTTAAAAGCCACAAAATGTTCCAAACCAGCCTGGAGTCACTAGGACGATGTTCTCTTGGGACAAAATCACTCCAATATTCTTCAGTCTACTTCCTAGAGAAACAAACTGAATTAAAGCAGCCATCATCCCTCTACAGGCAAAAATCCCAAAGTGCAACACCAGAATCCTGCTCACTGCTCTTTCCAACTGTTTGGAATCCAAGGAGGCTGAGCCACCTGCAGCACTCAGGTAAGACACAGAGAGCTTGGGGTTGGGCAGCTCCATGGAGATGTCTCCACGGTTGTCACTTCAGCCCACCAACAACAGAGAAGTGGGAAAGAGGAAGGAGAGAACAAAGAGCACAAACAGATCCAAGCCCTCTGGGTAACTCTGTCTATCAATTTAAACTTAGTATCGGCTTACTCAAAGCGAGTCCAACCTCAGAATGCAGCTTTGGTCAAATAACTGACATATAAAAAGTTCATGCAATAGAAGGTTCTGATGGAAAGGGAAGCTGTATGATTTCAACTCCTCCAGTAGTGCCAGCCAACATTTTCTAACCAAGCTCCTACAGTTCGACCTCCAGCTCCTTTTATTCAGCCTCTTAAATGTCAATCTGGGTTTTAAAAGGAGAAAGATCTCCCCACTACCTCAGCTCTTTTATCAAAGCATCCTGCTGGCAAAGAAGGGGCTGCTCAAGGGGAAATGCAGAGGGTGGAGAGCAAATAATGTCCAAGCCATCTGACAAAACTGGAGTTGTCTCCACCACCAGCTGAATTATCACCAAACCCCCAGCCCTGGTGCTACAGTGGGAAATCTTCACAAATCACCACACTGCACTACTAGAAGAGAACCAAGCCATCAAGCAAATCAGCACAAGTCAAACACATCAGCAATAGTTCAGAAATTCTTGACACAGAACCCAAAAGGCCAGTCTAGAACTTAACACAGACTAAGAGCACAACTGATGCATTTCCCAACTCACACGGCTCACAAATCCACCTTAGTAATGTAAAACTGTATTAAAGGACCTCAACAATTTGGTACAAGTTCAGCATGTTACCATTCCACCAGGTTTACTTCAGAGATAAGCAATCTCTTGTGTCAAGTTATTATTTCTATTACCATAGACAATCCCAACTGTGAATCCCAACCTGTTTACAACTGCAGAAGGAAGAAGGATACACCTACATTTACTGATTGTGCTCGAGCCTCACAGGCTGCTGCAATTTCGTATTACCAAATAACCTATTCTATGGTCATTCTGCTGGCAAACTCAGCCCCACAATCATCTTCAGTTTTTATTACAGCACAAAATCTACCATTTTAATGAATCAGGAAATAAAGTGAATGCCAGCTACAGGAAGGAAAAGGATCCTTATGCCTAGTCATCAGTTTTCAACTCAGCTATGTAAGACTTTTCCAGAATTAAACAGGCTATTGATGGAAGCATTTAAGTTTTACTGGTTTTGCTTTCAACTAATAAATGTGCCTCCAGGAAACCACATATGAAAGGTATCCTATAAACTGAGACTGAAAAAAGGAACTAGTTGCTGGTTTTCAACAATACCCTACAACAAGTGGCTATCCAGTACAGAAAGCTGTAACTTCCCCGCTTCAAGGGGACAAGGACCTGTTTGGGCTTCACTTTCCTTGTTATAGACGCCCTGAAGCACCAATCAAAGTTTGCCACGAACACAGGAAACGTGAACAGCACAGTGGTGGCGGTTCATCTCAGAGTATCTTCCTCTGCTGATCTCATGTGAAGCTCCTCAGGTCCCCTTGGCTCATTCTGTTTTCATAGGATCCACACTGTTATCTCTACGCACACACTTGAATCCATACCAACAGGCATCCATCAGCTGGAATATTTTAGTCTCTTCTGCTGCTTTGGAACACATTGATAGCTGTAAGATACAGGAAACATCTTCCTAAGCTCAGCATCAATGCTGCTAAACCACCCAAGATGAACTTAAATGCATCATGTTATTTTAATTATTCTTCTAAAACATCTAATTTTTATGTCAATGCTTGTCATTACAGAAGGATCCTTTACAAGAAAAGAATAAAACTGAGAAGGACTGAAATCTTAAATCTTTTCTCCTGTTGGCCTAATGGCACAGTTCTCCATACACCTGGCAATGAAGAAAATAAATTCAGAGATGCCTTTTGATTTATAGTTCCAGTGTGGTTTCTCAATAACACAGCTATCTTAGACTGCTGCATGCATTTAAAAAGTATTCCAGCTCCTTCACAGATGAATTACAGTAGCTACATCTTTAACTGAAGCTCACATAAATTTCTTTTTTTTTTCTCCAAGAAAACAATTACAAAACATTAAATCACTTTTATAACACACTATGAAAACAAAAACCTTTAATTTGGCTTATGATCTGACGGTTTGTACAGGACACTCAGGCTGCTCCTCTGCCTCACTCTTCGCCTGCAGCAGCTCCAACTCAGAAGTTCCAAGTCAGGAGGAATCTCCTGCTTTAATCTGACCACTTCTCAACACAACTCCTGTCTTCTCACACCCCACAGAAGGGATCCCAGACACACCACCACCACCTTGCCCAAGCCTTGTGCTTGGCTCTCATTCCAGCAATAGTTTCAGGCATCCCAAACTGGGTCACATGGCTGTCCTTGAAGGTGATCAAGCTTATCTTGTACATATCACAGGAAATCCAGTGTAGACTACAATAGGAAAGAAATCCCAGTACCTGGACTGCAGAATATTATCTATCTCTGAAAAGCTAAAACCATCAGAGCCCTCTGACACTACTTCTCCTTATTCCAAATGCAGATGAAGTCTGTGTTACACAACTTATAGCCTTCCTTTCCCTTCCATCCTCCTCCTCACCATTATGCTTCTGGAGAAAAACAAAAATAAAATAAAAGAAGGAAGTACTATAAGTTATAATAGAGAACCTTGTCTATCCTCCGAAACTAGGTTTTTCTTCTAGATCTGTTTGCTCCTGTCTTTCTTTCCGGGCATAAACAATGACTTCATAGAGTAAAATCATTTATTTCTTTTAAATCTACCTCAAACTGTAGATACAGTCATTGTTTTGAATACCAGAAAGAGTGCCTCAGCTCTCTGGTTTGAAAACCTATTAAATTTTGCTCAGAAATAATAAACAGTTCTTACAGCCTCCAACAGCTTGAACCACCAAGATGCTCAACACAGCCTCTGCTAAGTGGATAGGAGGAAACAAATAACATGAGTAATTTAGAGCTTATCTGTGGGATTTGCAAATATAAAGTAAGACTTAAATGTATAACACAAAATGAATATGGAAATAAGAATGGTGTACAATACACATCAAAAGTAGCAAACTCATGTATCCAACCCAGCACACACAGGGCAGAACAACAAGTGCTGTAAAGAAAAAAATAAACCCAAAGAAAATCGCTTTGCCTGCTTGTCATGTGCTCCATGGAAGAGCTGCAAAAGCTCCCACCCAGCTCCACAGTCTTGGGAAACTTCGGAATCTCAAGAACTGCAGGAGTGATGGATTGTGTTTAATGTGCACTTAACTCTGCAATAATGAACTTCAGAAGGTTCGCTCCTCAGCAGTTCCCAGCGGTGAGGAAGGGACAAGTGGCAAGAGGGGGCTGCCAGGCGTGTGACATCAGCCCTCCGGATTGGCTGCCAGTGACATCAGTTTATTATTCAGCCTCATGTTTGCATTTCAGCTTCCCCCTTCCAGGGACCTCAGGACCTCACACAGCTCCTCGGAGCCCGGAGGAGCGAGGCGCCGTGTCCGAGCCGCTGTCGGACTCCGGAACAAGCAGAGGAGAACAGGCCTCTCCGGTTGTTCTGGAGCTGGGAAAGGGGACGGTGCTGGGAGGCCAACCAGGGGCCATGGGCTTACAGCAAGAGCTAAAGCAAAATCCTAAAGAAATTTGTTGCAGAAAAAGACCTGAAGACTGGCAAATGGAAACCACATGCAACGCAACAGCAGAGTTAACACCACCCATGTACACAGGCAGAATTGCACATGGATATAACAGCGTGTATGGAAACAGCACAAAGACTGCTCTCATCGACAGTATCCATTCTTTCATTAACACCCATAAGGGATCCACCACAAAGCGATCATCCATCCCTGTTTACCCCTCCACAAGACGAAGCTGCCTTTGTTCCAAGCTCACATCCTGCTTCCCCTTACACGCTCGCCCCTCCTGAACTCGGACGCCTGTAACCTGATACACAAGAATGTTAATTTCTCAAGTGATTTTTGTAAAAGCACAGAATGGAAGTAATTTGATATTTTCCCCATCTTGAAAAATATTATTTTATAGCACATACAAGAGTAGGAAAATATATCTAGTCTACAACAACGCTTTGGGAAAATAAACTGAATAAAGGGCTGCTCTGCCTCTGGGTACCTACTACCCAGTATGTTTTCTGTTCAGCACCCACTAGGGTGTGGGTGTGTGCATATATCCAAGCACATATACCTGTGAATTATTTATGTGCACACAAACACAGATCAATCAGGCAAAAGATCAGTTTCCAGCAAGTACAGAAACACCTAAGTTAATGTTGAGCTTGAGTGGCTGTTCTCGGGCACAGCGTACCGCACCCGCCTGCTCATGGATCCAGAAGTACCCACAGATCCTGCATCTTAAAAATGTGTTATGAGCAATTTACACAAAATCAATTAAACAAATACGATCACACTCTAGAAACTAGCTCATCTACAAAATGCATTTTCTGCTCACTCCCAGCAGCGTGAATTTGAAGCGTGTATCCCACAGAAAGAACACAACCCTGAAGGACAGCTGTCCTACAAATCCCGAGCCTCTGACCCATTCCCAGGGATATGGATGGGCACCTTGCCGTGCAGGAGTGTAGTTTGGAGAGGCTGCACTGCTGACCCAACACAGCCTACCAAGAAAAGCTTCTTGTGCATGACAGGCACTACCACAAACCCCTGCATAAATTCAAGCCAATGTAGCTTCGAGTTCTACCTTAATTCAGGTATGGCATCACTACCCTACATCAATTTTACACTTTATGATGCCACTATTTCCCCTATATTAAGAGAACATCAGTATTTCAGGACACTAAATCAATGTGTTTGGTTTTATTTTAAAAAAATATCCCCCAGACTCCAGAACTACTTTTAAGACTGCATCTTAATTTAAATTTAACATATACTGCTTCCTTGTGGTGGTGCATCCCGCATCCCCCAACCCCAGTAACCTTAAAACACTCATTCACGACATTCTTACCTTGACATGTTTTACCAGGACAATAATTCAGCCCTCTTTAGGGGCTGAAGGAAACTGAATGCTTTTATGTGCAAATGAAATAAAAATGGGATAAAACTTTTCTGGCTTCAACTCCTAGACACCAACAAGATGAGAGAAAACCACTAGTGAAATTAAGGAAATACAGAATGAGATTTTCTTTTGTTTACTATGTGTGGTTTGGAATATGGGACTTCACAGGGGTATTTTCCACCGACCATGATGTCAGTGATCAAACTTTTCTTCCTGCCATGTGAGAAAAGACTTGAAAATGCAGAATTTGTTCTCCTCGACGCGTGTGGATCTGGGTTAACAGGGTAAAGTCCCCATGGATCAGGACAACACAGGTACAGCTCAGTCTGCTCTGCAGCAGGTGCAGAGAGCTGCCAGAAGACAGATCTGCGCTCTGCTACCATCACAAGGGAGCGGGTCATGCTTGGAGCAGCACACTGAGCCCTCTGGCACAAAGCTTTCCCTGACTTCAGCAAAACAGGCTGCAGTAAGCAGGACATGTAACAACCTCTTCATTTATCACACACTTTCCAGAATGCTCTAAAACTCCAAACAATCTGTTTTGCACAAAGCAGTGCACTCTCATCACTCACAAGAACACACATTCTTCCCCCATACAACTCAGCAAGAGCACCCAGTGCTGCACCTGAGCATACCTTGGAACAGGGATGGCCCTGGGGAACTGTCCTAGTTTGCAGGGAAATGGCACTTCTTTAGCTCCTTTGGCAAAAGGAAAATGTTTACTGGCTGATCAGATACAGTTTTTTCAAAGAATTAAGGAGTTGAGTTCTCCTCACTCTGATTTTGGGTATGAGACTGTGAAAAGTTTCCAGACTTTTCCCCCTAAACACCACAGACCTCAATGAGCCTTCCTAACATTCCTTCAACCAACCAACCAGAAGTACCAGCCCAAAATGATCCAAAGAGGAGGACTAGAAGAGTCACCACTGCAAGAGGATTCTTCTATTACAAGTCAGTGGCAAGAACATGCAAGACAAGGCATCATGAGACAGTTTCTATAGATGAATCAAAGCCAGAAAGCATGGAAGTTCCCAAATCCAGTGAAATACATCCCCAAGCATAAAAAGAAAGCAGGCTCCCAGTTGATGAAAAAAGACTGACAAGCATCAGTCTCAGGCAGATTTCTTTCAGAAATCAAGTTATAGCAACCACTGGTCATTCTAAAACAGCTTCTCAAGCTCAATTTAAACAAACATGGGACAACCTGGCCTTTAAGAAAATGGTTCTGAGATTTATTTTGCACAGTACTGGCACAAAGTGCAAGGTATTACACCTGTTGGGCATTTATTCGTTGCTTTTATTATTTTCTAGTTTAGTTCTCTTTTGCAAATATGGAAAGGCTTGTATTTATTAGCAAGAAACTACACTTCCAATGTCTTCTATGTCACCTACAGAGAGGGCTCAAGCTGAGAAAAACGGGTTCAAGTGATGCCATTTATTTTGAGTCTCTCTATCAGAATCAGCTTCTGGATCCTCCCTAGCTCCTTCCTTCTCTCACTACGCCTACACTTCCAGGGAAAACTAAGGAAAATCTAACACCCCCAAATGCTGCCACATATAAAAAACATACTAGACAAAACGTGAAGGACATGAACCAAATCTCAAGAAGGAGCTTGTGGATATCTTTTATTTATAACACTGAATGAAATTCTGTAGAATTGGAAGTGGGGGGGAGGCTGTTTTCACAGCAGGACTTTCCCTGCAGCACAGACTGCAGGCATGGGCACTCTGCGGCTCAGAAAAAATTTGGAACAACTGGACAGGAAGAACAAAAGCAAGAAATACTAAGCTCTAAACAAGAGGAGAGGTAAACTCAGCTTCCCCCACCCACCTTCCACAAAAACATCAAATATTTCCTTTCATAAATAATTGCAATAGGATGCCGTAGACTTTTCCAAGGAGACAATAGCTGGATTGTGTAATGTTTTGCCCCAGGCAGGGCCCGGGGGGAGGGGGACACAAAGGCCGGCTTTCAGGGCTTGGGGCCTCTCGCTCCTGCTCCACAGCCTTGCTCCCTTCCTACTCCTTCCCCTCCCGTGCTGGCCCTCGCTGGGACCGGGCAGCGGCGGCCATCGGAGGCTCCTGCTACACACACACACAACAGGCAGCAAAAGCAAACAAACAGAAGTTATGAAGCCCCTCTGGCCCTGCCACAGACCTCACACGGAGCAACACCTCCTTTTCCCCCAGGAGGGGACACTGCGGGAGTGATTTGGGGTGCCGGTGACACCCATGGGTGACCAGTGACGCCCATGGGCTGCACCCACTGGTCACGCTGCTCCCCTGGACCATCGAGCGCCCCCAAAGGAGCCCAGCCTCTCGCTGGGTCTCAGGTCAAGCTGTCTGAGAGCACAGCTGAGTTGGGGATATTAAAAGAAAACAATCAAAAGACCTTTCTTGCCTACAAGGTGTTTTGAAAGAGTAACCTATTCGAATTGGGAAAGCTGAGCGCCGCAATTCCCAGACTGATTCACCTTCCTCCTCCACGTTCTGAACTGGAAAACCACCCGCCCTGGCGACATCGAAGGAGCTCCAGTGCTTCCCAGACCCCAGGCAGCCGTGGCAGGCTCCCATGTCCATCTCCCCTTTGGTGCGCCAGCCCAGAACCCAAACCAGCGACAGCTTTGCCTGTCCCAGGTTCCGTGCAGAGCATTTCTTCCAAACAGATGATTCAAGGTGCCTGCCCCACCTCAGAGATAAGCACGCTCAAAAAAATTATATATGTGTATATATGTTTATTTTTATTTTTTTTTAATCACCTGTATGAGGAAGTACTCAGGCTGGAAAAAATCAGTAACAGGAGTGCCCAGCCCTACTTGCCCAAAATATGCATTAATTCTCCTTAGTAGAGCAGCCTGTACTTGTACCACCTCAGCACTGTCATCTCCCCAAAGCCACATGTTTACTGTAATATACTGTTTATATATAACCTACTATATTGTTCTGTGCAAACCAACTGTAATAGCATGAAGTCAGCTGTGAGACCAAACAGACTCTTCTTTACAACAGAAACAAGCAAGGACACTCAGCCAGTTGCGAGAGCACGGGTAGTTGTGCCAAGTTTGCAGTAAATCAGGTTGTTTTGTTTGGGTTTTGAAGTGCAGCAAAAAGACGTCAATAAATGCATCAGTGCAGGTAAAATGATCTGAACCACACTTCAAAACACCCACCACGTCAGGTGCACAGAAAACAAGGGACAGGTGCTGGCCACAGAAAGTAAACCAAATTTATGACAAATTTATGCAAAACACCTGCTGCAAAACTGGCAGGAAAAAAAAACAGAACATAATAGGAAAATATACGGTCAAAAAACATTCCAAGGTGCTTCTACAGATGGAGACACTGCCTCGTTTTCCAAAGGCTAAGGCATAAAGAGGCACACAGAAAATGGGGAAAAGTTAATGGAGCAAAATCACCTCATCATTGACCTTACCTGGTCATGCTTTTAAAAATGTGCTCTGAGACATGAGAGTGCATTTGAACCATATTCTACTTCACTACAAAAGGATAATTTCTTTAAGTCACTCAATAGCCACAGAACACACCTGAACACCCAAAGGCTGAAGTGCCCCTCCCTGCACCAAATCAGAGCTGTGTGACTTCACCTCTGCCAGCCCCAGCCTGGCAGGGCAGCAATGGCTCCTCTGCACTTCGGAGTCCCTTTAGCCTCTGCCTGCCCAACTCAGGGCATCAGCACTTACCAAGTAAACTAACAGACTCAAACTTCACTAAGGCATGTAAAAAAGAATAAAATTAATGAAGCACCTTTTTTTTCTTTTTTGTTAGAAGTATTTGCCCCACCTCTCTACAGATAGGTACCTATTTTTACCTCTGGACTCATTGCTGATAATTTGCAGACAGATTTAAGCCACCACCCATCAACTAACATTTCCACAATACATATCTGTAAGAGCTTGGTCTGGGATTACACTGGTTCTGTGTTTCCCTCTTCTCAGGTAACAGAAGGTTCTGACTGAAGTTAGAACATGTGGAAATGTATTTGAGAGACACAGCAACATCATGTATACACTAGAGAGTGAAAATCCTTAGTATAAATCAAATTAGTCCAAAACTGCTTTAGAAGCTCATTCAACCTACTTCAACCAACCTCTCTCAGTCTCCAGCCCGGGCTCAGTAAATCCCGCCCTTCATACCATGGATGATTTTGGGAGAATGGTGAATCACTGGTACAACAACATTTTGGTTTACTGAGGGCTTGGGAGATCCAGGCCTTGTGTGGATCACCAGAGCCAAGCACCAGAAAAGGACATTTATACCTATTCCTACTGCTTTTTTAGACATGCATTGCACTTTGAAAAACATGGATAAAAACACAAGAACTTTAAGAAAAGCAGTTACGCCGTTAACAAAACATTTGTTTTTAATACCAAATCTCATACTTCCCAAAATCCTGAGAGCCAAACTGTAATATTTAAATGTGAGGCACATCTTACACCACCTCGGTTCAGGACTGGGATTCAGTCCTTTAAATGAAAGGCTAAACCTGTGCTATTCTTGACTAGTGGGAGCCAGGGCTTTACAAGGCACCTTATCGTGAGAACAGGCTCTCTCAAGATTCCCAAACCCAGTTTCTAAACCAAAAAGATTCAGATAAGTATCTGAGCATTTGCAATGCTTATCTCCTAGCTGTTCTTCTCATTTCTGCCTTGATGTTCTATAGGGCTCCACAACAAATGCTTGCCTAAACTCTAAAGAGAATTTCATGGCTATGCAAGTTAAAATTCCTCCACACATAGAGATAATTTAGAGGGAAATCTCCTATGTTTTTCTGGAGAATGTAGAAACTACATCTGTCTTCTTTATATGTGGTGCAGTCTTTGACAACACCGACAGGAGTCTCCTACATACCCACACGACCAGTGCTGGGGTCTCCGTGAAGTCTGCCCTTAAATCAAACACACAAATTGCTAGAAAAGAGGTGATTTTCCTCTGTAACTTCTTTTTTTGTTCAACTTTCAAGAAGCTTATTTGTTGGCATAATTTATTTCCATGATCTTGTAGGATGAGCTATTTACTTAACAAAACAATGAGTTTCTCACCATCCTCAATCAAGCATAGCCCCTTATGCAGTGCTGTTTAACTTGGGGTACTTCATCTTTTCCTCATGGTCCTCATTTTTTTTTTCCCCAGTCCATCCCATTTTGCTTTACTAAAACAACTTCCAACAAGATACAGTATTATCCTAGGTTAGGATCATGTGTTTAGGCTCATTTGAATGTGGAAACCCTGCTTTGCAATGCAAGGTAGTATCCCATAATTACACTGTGAGGCAGGTACCTTACTAGTAAAATATACTCAGGGTACAAAACCAGAAAGGCAGCGCAGCAGCTCCCACCCGACCTGCAACATGAGCACCATTCTGTGCAAGCCTGGCAACCCAAGGATTTCAAAACCACTTCAGCCCCACAAATTCAGAGCCAGCTGGGAGAGGGCAGATCGCATGTTGAAGCTTTATAACGAAGTGAGAAGGTAAGATACAGCAACTTCTGCAAAACACCTCCTAATGACAGCCCACACAGCCATTACAGAGGCCAAACATATCAGCTTCCCACTCGGCAAAGCTGCCAGAACTCAACTCAAAGCAAAATTTATATAAACGGAACAAACAGTATCATATTCAGCTATCGCTTGTGACTGCCTTCATTTTGAGAGCGAGAAAACCAAAGGATTCCGAGTTACCGAAAGAAGGGGGAAAGGCCTTTCCCACCCTCACAAACAGAACAATCCTTCTGTTACCCTGTTTTGAAACTTCTCAATACTCCAAAGCGACTGCAGCCATAAGGACTTGCAGCATTTCAAGATAGTAGTTTTCTTATCCTAAAAAAAAAAAATCCAAATACATAACCAAGAGCTCTTCACATACACTCTCCTTGCTTTCACACCCCAAACGCCATAAGTGTCATTAGCATCTTACTGCCCATTTTCCTTTTATCCCCCTTATTCATTAGATCAGAAGACTTTAGTGTGAGAATATTAAAACACTGAGGAACATCAGTATCGCTCACACAGAGAATCCTTGGGAACTCACACTGACCTTCCAAAAGTGAACTAAATCCCTGCAACAACATTAAACGTAAGGTATTATGTGTAGCAGGAGCTCACTCTCAGGGTTTCTAAAATTTGAGATTGGGAAGGAAAAGCTTCTGTGAATATGAAAATAAATAGCTTATACACTGAGTGTTTGTCAGATTGAAAAGGTATCTAATACTAATTATTCTTTAGTTTGAGGGACAAGCTTACAGAACTAAGGATTTCCAGTTCTTCCTTCTTAAGTTACATGACATGATATTACTGGAATCAACAAGTTAGATCACTAGTCTTGCACATCAAAATACATAAAAAGATACCAGGATGAAATAAAGAGGGTGGTGCAAACAAAAACAAATACTCTATGAATGAAAGCATTACCTAAGAGCCAGCTTCCCCTCTCAGTGTATTTTCAAGAAAATTCTAAGAGGATTTGCAGAGTTAAAGATAAGGACCAGAAGAGAGATAACAGATGGCAATGGAAAGAAAGCAGCATGCAATAACTTGATAGGGTACATTCAGTACTCCAGTACGTTAGAAGAAACCCAGAGACAACTTCCACGTGCATGTTACATGGTTCCCTATTTATGAACAGCAGCATCATCAAGGGCTCAACACATAATATTTAGTTTTGTATTTACTGGTCTCTGTTTCAGCAGGCCAGCCTAGTAAGGAGAGACTTTGAACATGACCTGGCCACCAGCCTGGGCTCCTCACCCTGCACAGAATCCATGGGAGCAAGCCTGCAGCAGGTCAGCCCTGCAGCGGTAACACAGCACCTGCAAACAGCCAAGGCTGAACAAAGGTTGCTTCTGTGGTGGGGCTGCTCGGTTGGGGGATTTTGCTGGGATTTTTGTTGTTTTCCAAGGCTGCACTTCAGAGCTCTGTGCTTCCTGAGAAGCAGCAGACACAGTCTCCCAGTCCTGCCAAGCAACTGAAATATCGCTGGTCAATAACCTTCTCTGCTATCACCACAGTCGTTGCTTTTTTGTTTTGCTTAGATTTCCCAGGCTACAAGCCAAGCCTTTCGGAGGCAATGCACTGCCTTTAAGGTAAAGGTTGGTGATCCTGCATTTTTCTTTACATTCCCCGCCTCATGGCCCTGGTAAAAGCACGGCTGACAAACACTGTCTAACCTGTTTGTCCTATTCCACCCAGGGAGGAGGTCAAGCACCCACAACTTCTATGCCCGGGCCCCCATGGTTGTCAGCTCCAGAGGTGGAGGTACATCAGTAGCTACCTGAAAAATGGCAGTGAGCAAAGGCAAGAGAGAAAAGCATGTTTTGATCCAGAGGTGAGAATTGCTACATGAGAAAAACTGAACAGGTCTGAACCTATACCTAGAGAACTGAAACATGAAGGTATTTTGCATCCCCATGGCAGGGATAGCAACACACACAGAGGCAAAGCTGCCCAGCTGTGAGCTCCATGTGCTTAGACAGTGGAAGGAGGAGACATACAAGGGGCACAAAACTGCCATGAACTGCTGAAAAAAAATCCATTTATTTCTAAACAGGACTCCTTCAAAACCACGTTACAGGAGCAAACACCTAAAACAGTACTGAAAAACTATGTAAACTGTACAACCCAAGGCTGTCAAGGCACTTCATACCACCCTTCCCCTGAGTGTGCTTTGTGGAGTTTAGTCTTTCAGTGAAGTCAGGGTGCTCAAATTATGATAAAAGACTTTCATCTCTGGCCATGAGATGTCAAGTCCCCAGTACACAGTTATGATTTGAGAAGGACAAACTGCAAGGTTATCATAGATGGGGCCAGTTTCAAAGCAAGTCACCCCCCCCCAATGGTAAGGAATTACAGTTCTGACCTACATCCTAGCCCATCTTTTCGTTAGTTCATTAGAGACACAGGGGCATGGAGTCAAGCTGTAGTAGTTTAAAAAACAGGAACAAAACAAAGAGCTAAATAAAACAAAAAGAAACAAAACACACAAGCAAATAATAACCTGCCCCACTGCACCTCCCTTGGCAAGCAGAACATACATCTGCATGGCCAGAGGACAGAGCTGTACCAGCCAAGCCTGCACCCCATAACTGCACCTGCCCTTCCAAGGTCACTTCAAAAAGCTCTCCAGGCTACTCCGTATAACTCAAGCTGCTCCGCAGGATCTGCTCTTAAATAAATATAACACACAGACATGTATTCAAAAACCCAAGTACAACACCAGCCGTTTCTCGTGTTTGTTGTGTTTCTGTTCAACCAGCTGCACCAGACTTGCTCGGTAAAAAATACAGCTGTGTAGAAATCGCATTAAGGAGAACAGCTACATTTTTAATTACCTCCTAGACAAAGACTACAGCACACAAAAACACAGAAGGGCAATGTTTTGCTTTGGTGGTAGGGTTAGGGTTTGTTTTTTAATTTGTTTAAAAAGTGCTCAAGTCAGTGGCAATTAAAAAATTCCTGCAGTAGCTTAGAATCAACTAAAGCCCAGAACAATCTGTAATAACATCACATAGTATCACCTTATTTATCAGCCCATTGCTCATGAACCACAGATAAAAAGTTTCTGCCCCAGACATAAATAAGCAAAGGCAAATTTACATCATGCAGAAAAAGCTCTGCAAGGAAAGAAATCAGTGAGACAGGCAGAGATAGAGATAACGTGTTCTTTGGGTTCAAAACACCCAACTGGTCTGGAAGCACTGCAGTAAGGGTGTATCCTACAGGAAAGAAGAATTCCATGGAGATCACAGGGATGTTTTAAAAGCAGATGCAGCCAAGATGCAGGAGCTTCTCAAATGTGTGAACTGAAAACTGTATCCAAGCCTATAGTCTGCAGGATTTTAACCTGCAGCAAGGTTACAGCTCCATGTACCTACACAGAATTCTGCAAGCAGAATTCTCTCCACGTGGCTTCCCTTGGAAGACTGGAAATAGTCCATCAGTTTACCCCACAGGCTCACTTCAAATCTTTAATTTTGTTATGTTCAAGCTGCTCAAATGGAAATCACCTAACAAGCACAGAATAGAGGCTTAGCTCATGCTAGATAAAAAGATTAAAAAATCTGGGATTTCCCCATCTCCTTTCAGCCTAACACTGGCAACCGATGAATTTAATTTCAAGAAAAGATAACCACAAAATAAAATAATATATATTTTCCACACACTAAAAATAACAGACAATTGTTATGGGTTTGTTTGTTTAATAATATATTAATATGAGGAAACTAAGAGGTATTTTCCTCCTTTGTTTAAGCTCAGTTTCACTAAATAGCTTATAAAATCCCCAAAGAACATGTCTGAAACTGCAAAGCCACAAACACATCCCTCCCCGCTTCCCTTCCCAAGTCCTAGTCCCTAATGTGCAGCTAGGTAAAGCTCAGGGAAGGAGAAAGGAGTTTCATTAGCAGAGGGCTCAGAATTGGAGGGCAACCACTGAACGTTGCCTGGAGCTAAACCTCTAAAGTTCCTCGTTGGTGAAGTGTGCCTGCCTTTGATCCGCAGAGTTCAGAGTCCGCTTACTTAACCTCCACAGGAAGAGCTCACTTATGTGGTGCAAGATGAGCTCTTTCCTACACTTTCTTCCACACTTCTAAAAAACTAGCACACTGACAGGCTTTGCACTTTTCCAAATATAAAAGAAATAGCAAGAATTTACAAGTAGTGATATCGCTGACAACAACCCACAAACTATCTACCTCCCAAAATGAGATTTTTTTTTTTTTTTTAATGAGCCAGGTCCACAAGAGATCACAAGTTCCAGTGTCAAGGATATCTTCTGAACTTAACATGATAAGCCAACAACATCACAAAATATTTTAGCATGTACTCTGTTGAGCATCCTACCCAAAATAATTGATACAGAATTGCAGAGACAGACTGACAAGGTCCTTCCAGAAAAGATATCCAAAGTATTCCAGTATCTTCCTTGTTTATAGAAAACTTAAATAAAAACTGTCCCAAACACACTCCCTGACACATTTAGAGCAGGATTCTGCAGATACCTCTGCACCACTTTAGTGGGGGTCACTCTAAACACGTCTGCAGCCTACACTCACATAGAAACAACATGTTGGTTTGGTTGACTCTCAGGAAAAACAAATGGAAATAAGATTGTGCAGTCTGAGTGGAAGAACAGCCAAGTCTGCCTGGTTCTACTGCTCAAAAGCTTTCTATCAGCTGCGTCTTGAAGATACAACTCCTATGCCCCAAGTACTCAACTCTTCACATGAAAACTTATTTCTGCACTATAGTCCATTATCTGTGTATTGCTCATCATTGAAGAACCAACATCTACAGACATCTTCCGTAGCAACCTGAAGCCTCATTCCAGTCGCTGCGAGCCAGCCTTTTGAAGCCCACAAGCCTCTCAAGTCACCTGAGCTTACTCATCCCTCCAGGCTTTTCCTCAGAGAGGAGTCTGCACTAGTGGATAGGAGTCACAAAGTGGTCCTTAGTGCCAACACAAAAAAGGAGATGGATCAGAGGGAACCAGATTTTATATCATCAAAAGTTTATCACTGCTTACTTTGATATCACCAGAATGCAAACTAGTCTGGCTAGAATTTGCTTTGAGGAGGTGAGAAAAGCTCGGCTCAACTCTGCCTGCCCACACATGGGGAGTGGAATGTAAAAGCAAAGGTAAAGTGCCCACCCAGTTAAAAAATTATTTCAGAATCTTAATATTACCAGGAAACAAGCAGGATGAACCTGCCTCTCACACCCCTGAGACAATTCTCCTACATCCAAGTAATGACCTACAGTGAAGCGACTTGCAATGCTTCCCATCTAGGCTAGGAAAATTAATTTACAAATAGGGTATTTCTGGCAGTTCTGATGAGACTGATTACAGAAAAATGATGTGCTCATATGAATGAAGTGGGAAATGAGTAATTACCATGGAATCCCAGAACAGTTTGGGTTGGAAGGGACCCTGAAGTTCATCTTATTCCAACCCTCCTGCCGTGAGCAGGGACACCTTCCACTACCCCAGGCTGCTCCATCCAACCTGAACTTCAACACTTCCAGGGATGGGGCAGCCACAGCTGCTCTGGGCAGTTATTTTGGAGACTTCCAAAGACAGGATGAACAAGTGATAACACCAGAACTTCACTGGGGCAGGTGAAAACCGCGAAAGAATATAAACTCAACCCAGCACACGCTGCTTAAAATTTTTTGGAAACTTCTGGCTTAGCTGAGGACATATTTGTGACGCTGGAACTTGTGATCTCTTGTAACCCAGACCATGTCCACAAAAAATTAACCAAATTTGGGAAGCAGGTGTTTTGTGAGATGTCATCAGCAATACCATGACTTGTAAATCACAGTCAATATCTTAAAAACAGGCATTAACTTGCACACCTTAAATTAAAAAGCAATGCTGCTCTGGCTTTAGAAAGGTATGGGGTGGTCAACAAGTTTCTACAAGTTTCTAGTCCTAAACTGTCTCTACTGCTACAGCTCAAACCAGCAGCTTCAATCGAGTTGCCCGTCTTGTCGTGGGTTTGTTTTGAAAGAAGCTCAATTATGCTCAGGACAATGGCCTGTCTCTTCATTTTGGGTGAATAGGAAGCAAGGGTGCCATTGTCACCCGGCTTCAATACAGCCACAACAAAGGGCTCTGAAGTGCCGAAAATAATGGGCTACCTAAAGTATCCGGGAGGAAGAAGGGGAGGGAGCTCTGCACTAGCCAGCCCCGGCCCCGCTTCTCCCGGCCCTCCTGGGCCTCCAAGCGGGCTGTGCGTGCCAAGGGCAGCGCCAGGGGCTGGGAGGCAGCACAGGGAGCTGCACCGAGCCGAGGACACGGAGGGGACACAGCTCTGCCCACGGGGCGGAAGGGACGGGGGTGGCTGGGGGGGTGGTTTAGGGAAAAGTCAAAACCAGGAGCCAAGAGCTTTAGTGTATGGGTGGGCTTCGGGGGAGAAAGGGGAAGAGGGGCAGGAAGGCAACAGCATGGAAGCGAGGAGAGCCACACGGCAGATTCAGCGGGAAAAAAGAAAGGATGTAATTTGTTTTTTTTAAAAAATAGGCCGTAGTATTGCTGAAAGGCAGCGGGTGAATGAAAGGCAGCGCAGACTGCTATTGTAGCTGCGGTCCCTCCTCCCCTTCTGGTGCCTCATTCATAAATGGCTGCTGGGGCTGGCGGCACAGGCGGGCTCGGCCGCGCAGCCCGGCCTGCCAGCGCCTCGCTGCTCCTCCAGGGACACCCGCTCTCCCTGCCCTCAAACACTTCCCTCAGCCTGGAAGCGGGGCCGGCAGAAGGACTTCGGGGAGCCTTGCTCGGCAGCAGCGGCCGCCCCCACGGAGGTGCCCTTGCCTCGGAGCAGAGCGCTTCCAGCGGCTCGGCACCTCTCCGGCCAGCCCGGCTCCTGAGCTCGCCGCGGTCCCCCCTCCGTGCAGCAGGCTGAACCTGCTCCACAGAACCTCCGCACACAGAACGTGCCGAGCTGCAAGGGACCCGTCGGGATCATCGAGCCCAACTGCATGTATGTGCTCAGAGAAACAAACACGGCAAGATTTCGGGAAGAAATCATCTCCCCGAGCTTGTTAAAAGCAGTGAAATCGCTTTCCTTTGCGTGCCCAGCTTAGGTGAATGTAGGTAATTCCAGTGTTCCCTGTATTTGCAGCTAAGAATTCCTTCAGAATATTTTAATTAGGAAGAACAAGACTGAAACGTGCCGTAACAATATCAGTACTAATAAATCATGGGCTATACAGGATCCTATCCTGTTTGTAGCTACAAAGGGGAATTTTCAAAATGCTTTTTTCAAAAAGAAAAAGAAGGAAGAAAAATGAAAGAAAATGCACACAGAAGCGAAGCAGATGCGTGAAGGAAGGTAAAGAACGCACCTGTTATGTTCAGGACTTGCACAGATGCAGGAATATTAAGAAAAATGTTTCTAGGCATTGCCTAAAAACTGAGTAATTAATGATAGATGGTGAAGGAAGCCAAGGCCTGACCAAGGACCTTATTTCATTATCAGAAAATAAAAATTAACTTACTGAAATTGTCACCATCAGCCTGAGTTACTTATTTCTGATTCTCCTGGTAAACAAATTCCTGCTGAAAAATGAGCAATTCTCCTGCTAAACAATAAATGAGGAGTTTAATCCACTTCTTACAAAGCCATTTAATAACAGACTTACTTTTACAGCCAACTTTCCAAGAAGATAAGTAATTCCCTTAAGAAAGCAGTTTCTTATTCCAAAATTAGAATAATTTGACAATGTAAAAGATGACAAATGACATCTCTTCCTTTCTGCTAACCCTCCAGAGGGGCCCCAGCCCAAACAGCAGGCAAGTGGGAGCAGGCATCTGCCCAGCTCACCAGCAGGAAAAGGCAGCCTGCCCTCCTCCTTTTAATTTTACACTGGGTAGGAAGAAAGGAAGGATCACATTTACACTAGTGGAAAAAAAAGGTCTTGCAGAACTAACTCAAGATCTCAGCTACACCTTTTATCACCAGAACAGTTTTCTCTCTAGACCAGAAAAAAAAAATAAAAAATAAAGGCCTTGGATTAACACAAGCTCAGACTTGAATCAAACAGATTACAGATGCAGATATTTCCATGTCAACGTTCATAAAAGTGTCCACAGAGTACTGTGAGATGGTGCAAGATCTTCAGCACTGATCCATCATCTCACTAGAATTTCAAAGGAGAATTTCCAAACTCCCAACCAGCTAACCATTACCGCACCTGACTCACCTGGATGTCTGCAGTTACCAAAAGGAGTTTACTCCACACACATATCAATTATCTAAGATTCAGAAAGCACAAAAAATGCAGGCAGTGTCCACCCTGCTCCCACCCCACATCACCCCTCAGATTCCGAATCTATCTTCTCTTGTCACACATCTGGGAAACCTGTAAGTTATTTTTTTAATCCATAGTGGTAGTGTTACCAGAGCCACAGGCAAAACACAGCTGGCATTTCTCCCATGAAGAACTATTTGTGAAATATTTTGCAAGTGTTCTAAGTCTAAAGCATACTTCTGGAGAGAAATTCCCACTGGCATTTGATGAATATGTTGCTCCCCACAGGTGAGATCATCAGAGATTTTCTACTACCAAGAAAGAGGTGAACCCACAAGCCCTGCAGGAAAGCATGAACACACCAGCATCGATTTTCTATGGGTGTCATTTCCATTAACACTGGTGGAACCATTCTCACCAAAACAGCACTAGCAAGGACAGAAAACTTTTACAGCAGATCTGTAACACCAAACTCTTGTATTCATCATCTGGGCCTCCTGCAAGACAGGTAAACCAAAGGGCAGCATCCATTCAGCTGCTTGTTTTGCCCAAATCATCTAGAAAGAAATTTCTGTTTGGCCAAGAGACACACCAAACAGTTCCACATTCCCAATACATAAGGCCACATGCTCTGAGCCACTGTACACTGGCCACATTTCAAAAGTACCAACTATCATGAGCATTGTACATACCATTTATGTATGTACATATACGTATAAAATACATATACAGGCATTATATGTTTATCTTGGCCTGCTTCATAGCACAGCATCCCAGGAAATAATCCGGGGGAAGGAAGTTCCTCAATGTCTCTTAAATTTTGTGGCTATGCCCTTTTGCAGAGGTATTATGTGATCATAGAAAGTCCCTGGACAACTTCAGAAGGGAAACAGCCCCTTCAGGTACCCCCAAACAATAAAAAAAACCCAATCCAAACTTTGGATTATGATATCCTTTAAAGCTCCGCAATACTCTGCTGTTCTGTATCAAAAGCAGATCAAGTTTTGCAGATAACACATTTAGTTGCTTTTGTAGCCTATAAACCACAGCTTTTCCTCCTGTTTGTGAATTAGATGTTCTCATATAGCAAATATGACAAGTTAAACAAGGTGTTCTGTGTCTTAACCTCGACCCACCATGACCTCAAGCAGCAGAGATATGCTTTTTGTCCACAAATATCCATGTCACCTGTATCCAAACACCATGAGCCACAAGACACACCCCAACACTCTACAGTTAAAGTAGAGCTTATGGCAAAAACCAAAAGCCCCAAATTGCAAGTGCCAGCGATCATATCTTGCAGGAGGAAACCTGGTCTCAAATCTCAACAATCTACCAAGACCTAAGACAACATTAGGTGATGGAAATAACTTGTTCACCTTAAATGAGAAATTCTAGAGGAGACAGCTTAGTATTTAATATACATCAAAACCATTACTTTTGCAGCCAGCCAGAAAGCCCACATATTTTTCTATTTTTTCCTGGGGGTGTCAGCTCAGTCTCTTACATAGGCTGAACACTGGCTTATGACTAGTAAAACGGCTTTTAGACATTCCTCTTCCACTTAAACATCATTATGTACTTTCCTGCAACTTCATCATGATCAAAGGCCTCACAAAACAGCAAAACAAAGTGACAAACAGGATGTATACTTAGAACTTCAGTTGTGCTGGCAAAACACACAGTACCATTTACGTTCCATTTCAGATCAGTTTGTCCAAAAAATAACCACTACAAATCATATTATGTTCATACCATCAGGAAAAAAGAGATAAGATACAAAAAAACAAGCAGAGCAAATGAGTTTCCATCCCTGTCACCAAACAAGAACAGACTATTTCTGTTAGCAAAGATAAAGCAATTGGAGATAAAAGTAAGGAATTAACATTTCCTCTACACTAGCAACCAGTATTAGGAGGTGTATGGCTTGGAGCCAGGCTGTCCTGCAAAACACTGGAGAGATCACATGCAAGAGTCAAGCCAGTATCAACTATTCCCTTCGTCCCAACCCCAGAGCACAGTCCTTGAGTCACCACTGGAACAGAAAAACTTCACTTATCTCCATTTTATCTCAGCACCAGGTCACCCATTTTATTGCTGTGTGGACATTGATATTTTCGTACTTCCCATTTTTTCACTCACCTGTCAGTCCACTCCTTATCACCTCTACCCCATATTTCAGCACTGTGACTGCAGGTGTCACCACTTGATCTCAAAGCATCTCTGTGTTGCTCAGTTAGAAATTCAAGAGTGTCCCAGTATTTTCCACAGTTGATACTGGAAAGAGAAGCAGGACGCCTTACAGAGCACACATTTATTCTCATATGGAAAGAACTGGTGCTGACTGAAGTTAGTTCTCACTTCCCTAGACTACTTGACTAGTATCAACAGGACTATTCACAAATTTGAAGCGCAGTATAGTCTTAAAGCATTTACTGAAGACAAACATTCATCAGTTATTTTGTTTCTTAATTGAGGTTCTCTACAAATGGTTTTGCTGTGTATGACACTGAAAGGCCAAACACAACAGCGGGGGTTCCTCTCTATGTGTAGTTTTCTAATTCTGTCAGCTGCTTCATAGCACGATTACATTTACCTATTGACTTCCACATTACTTCTTTTGTGCTGTCATATTCCTGCAGGAACTCCTTGGACATCCTTTCATCTGCTCTTCCACCAGATGGAAGATGCTAATGTCTGCCTCTCCAGTTACCTTCTAATTTTATCAAGTCCTCTTCCAGACCCTCTTCTTCCATGCTGCCCACAAGTCACCCAATGTGATGCACATAGTACATGTGCACACAGTTCTCCCCTGATGTTCTACCCAGATCCGGATGCACCTACGAGAGGGAGATCATAATCTGGTGTCGTATTTACTCCTAATGTGGATTTGTACCTCAATGTGCTGTGGTAACAACAGCCACCAAAATGGAAACCTCACCAGGGCATGGAACTTGTTTTCCTGTTTAGCTCAAGAATTACCCAATGCACACAATAGTTTTAATAATTATCATAAACCAGTTTTACTCTAAGCTGTCAGCTCTAGCAAGAGTCCAAGGCAAGGGAACCCTCCCCAAACTTATTTGGGTACAGTATTTAGTTGACTTAATTTGAAGCTACTTTTTCCTTCCAAACACGCACGCCTACTCAGCAAACGGTAACCACAGCTGACTCAGAGGAGGAGGACAGGCTCCTCAGCTTTTTTCTTCTTGTACAAGAGAAAAACAAGAGGGCACAACACTCACTGCCTCCCTCCTTCCTCCCAATCACAGCCAGCTCAAACAGCACTGCCTCTAAATAGAGCCAGGAGAAACCTCTTTCTGGGATACAAGCAACAATAAAACCTCTGGTCTCAAGGCAAACAAGCATCCTCAGTTGAAGCCTGGGGAGGCTATGGGTTCAAAAACCCCTGTGGAAAGTCAAGCTCTGTATCATTCCTCTTCCCACACACACAGACTCAGAGGGCAGAACCAGGCCACCCTCTCCTTTCCCCTTTCCAGGCGCCTCACACTCCCTCAGACAAGGCTGCAGTGCCTGGAGGAGCTTAAAACAGACACGAGGCCTCAAAAAGACGGGAGGAGGAGGCACCGAGCTACCCTCCCTCATCCGGCACTCTGTGTCTGCTCAGCCCTTCCTCTGCTTCAGCCCTCCTGTTGTTTCTGCTTGTTTTCCTGACTCGGAGTACAGAAAGCGCCAGCCTGCTACAACCGCACCCTGGAATAAAAAAAATCATAAACACAGGCTGATTTACATGCATGCATTACTTGGATAAACACATCCCTGGCACCAAAAATCCTCTGGTACAGCAAAGCACCACCTCTGCCCAGAGAGCTGCTGCACAGACAGCACATCTCAGTCAGACACCTGGAGCAGAAAAGGCACTTCCATATTCCCAGTAACATGGAGCAAGAATCTGCCCCATGTACACACGAAAGCGGCAACTCTGGAGAAGCACTACAAACCTTTTAGAGGCAACACTCATCAACCTTCATGCAAAAGAAATGTTGATGTTTTCCAAAACGGCAAGAAAATATCGTACAAACCCCACAGCCACAAAAACCTGTTGTCCAAAGCATTAAAGACTTCAGGTCAACAACATCTTCTCCTTCCTTTCTAAGGAATAAAGACTGCAAATGAAGCACAGACCACAGCTTTTTCTGAGGTCTTAAGTGTTTTCTGTGCAAGATTTCAAAACACTCCTGAGACAGCCAACTGCATTTCGTAAAGGGAAAAGTGGAAAGACAGATTTCCAGGTGTTCATTTAATTATTGATTAGACTGCGGAAAAGCACCTTACAAAGCTTTGATGCCCTGCCACACCAGCCTCATTCCTCAGAGCAGCTGGTCATTCCCTGCAATGCTGTATGCTGGACACACAAGCTTCAGAACTGAGCCTCTCATGACAGGACACATTTTCAAAACAGAGTTATTCAAATTTACATACATTCAACACTTTTATACTTTTGTGAAACCTACTTTTCCTAGCGTTTTGCCTTTGCAGTGTTCTAAAATCCACATAGCAAATAAAACAGAAGCACGGCATTCCTGTATGGGGTGCAAATCCATTTCATCCCCACTTGGCTACTCTTCTAAAGGCTTCTTGGATTTTAATATCCACTGAAAAATGTACAGCTACACCTAGGTCCCTGTACAGAGAAGGGTAAGCAGCAGAGCCCTCTGCTCAGGGGCTACACGAGAAGGATTCTCCTAGAGGAACTTGTCATTTTCCTTTGTAACACAACAAGACACTGCCAGGCTGTGACAAACCATCTCCTCGGACCATCCCTTGGTCATCCTGATCTCCAAGTCTTGCTCACTCACTGACCATCCCCACCAGAGCACAGACTAAATACACCACCTTCCTTCAGCTTTGGAAGCAACAAAACCTTTCCAACTACTCTCAGGAATCCTCCAGCAGAGCACAGACTGGTGCATGCCAGGGATGGAATTCTGAGGAAGGATCTGCAGCAATGTGACATGGAACTAACCCTGAAACTGTAGGATGTTTGTCTCAAATGATACAAACGAACCTGGATGTCTCTGAACTTCACCCAACAGGACCCACTCCTGATTGCTCTCCTACAGCACAGGCTTTCTGGATTTTTGTGTTTAAGGTAGGAGGATATGTTTGAGTTAGTATGACCTTAATTACACTATAAGCTGCTCATCATTATCAGTTCAGTTTGTGGCAGCAGCAGGTCCCCACTGAGCAGACACTCCCAGCTGTTGGCTTTGCTGCTCCTCACCACGTCGAGATTATGAAAACCAGTTTCAGTTCCCCCCCCAAATGAATACAATACTACTAGGAAAAAAAACTATTTTAACTGACAAGCTGCCATTACAGCACTCATCTTCACCTCCTCTTCTGACACAAGTTTGTACCAGTAACAACTTGTTTGAACTACAGAAAGTCAGAGAAAATGGTGTCACCACCAGATAATATAAACTATCAGACTCCCTGTTCATTTCAGCTACAGAAAGAACCTGTTCGTGGGAAAGGGAACTAATACAGAGCAATACAAGTTTACAGCAACCAGTGGCTCTAAGATGCACAGCCACGTGTTCAAGCTTTTCAGAAGCCAAAACCATCCCGAGCTCAGGTCTCAGCCTCTCAAAGGCACTTCTGTGTACAACAAGAGATGGGAATCAGTAACTTGCCCAACAGGTAGCAAACACACTGACGCCATATCCGAAGTACCAGCGCTGCTGGCTCATCACGCGCTGCCTGTGTGTGGTTTCACACGTAGTGAAACGCAGGTTGCCTCCGTACCATCAATGATCCCTAAGCTAAATTAAAAGGATTTATTAGCCCACTGCCAGCTCTGCAAGGATGGCATTCCTAACACAGGCTCATGCAAGGGTGGGCATGGAAAAGGAACTGCTCTCAGTAAGTGGAAACAAAGCACCTTGGTAATCAGAGCTTCCAGTCCTGCACTGCAAATCAAGTCTGAGACAGCTAAAATTTAGGGTTATTCCCTGCAGCCAATTAGCTAAAGATGCAGTTAAGAGCCTGCTTTTCCTAAAGTGCAAGGTGTGGTAGTTCATTCTTGAACTACCATCTAGACTGTTGTAAGCTGTGACACTCTAAGATTTATTCACAAATAACAGATTTGACTGTCCTGAAAATCTTTTCCACATGCTACACTTTATTATTCTTCACTTCAAAGCTCTGGAAATTCAGAAGCCTGAAATACACTGCAGTTAATAGCACTTCCAGTTTCTTAGAACTAATTACAACCTGAGCTACCACTACAAGTTAACTTCTAGTCAGTTCTGGCTCTTCTCCCATCAAAAACAAAGTTTACGTTTGCATTCCTAATTCCCTGACTACATTTGCCTATTTTCAAGTAGCAGAAATTACTTTTATTGTTAAAAATAACTACCATAAATCAGTTGGGAGTTGCAGTTAAAATACCTGACTGTATGAGAACTAGACAATAAGAAAGCAATGACAGAGTGCAACTAGACCCATTAGAAAAAACACGTACCTATCCACTTTCTTCTCTTTCCTTTTTTTTACCTCCTTTCTGAAGGAGCCGGAAACAAACTCCTTACAGAGAACAAATGCATTATTCACTTATATATGACACTGTACATATACACAGAATATACTATACACACTCATACATGATCACAATATATTCAATCTGCAAATTAAATTAAAGCATAAGTAACTTGTATTTTGAACTGGTCAGCAACACACAAAGTGCAGCAATGAGACCACCAAAGGTGAGGCTATTTTCACTCAGCTGAGGGGGGAAAGCTCTGATGACAAATTATCAGAGAACCTACCAAATGCAACAGAAAATGTGTAAGTTTTAACAATTAGAAAAGCACTAAGGTTAAAGGCTGAAGAGTGCAGATCCCATCTACTCTTTTAGCATTGAGAGGGATCCCAGAGAGAAATCTGCTTTGAGGGGGGGAAAAACCCCAAGCAAAAAAAACCTTCCCTGGATGGCAGAAGTTGAAATGGTTCCTAAAAAATAGCTTACCAGATAGATTCAAGGTCAGTGAAAATTTCCCACATGCAGCACTGATNTCTGTTTGAACTCAGTTTGCAGCATGTGCGAGTAATCCTATGGCCATCAGAGGTTTGGCAAAATTCAAACAGTTCATTTTAAACTGTCTGGATGAGGAAAAAACAATAAAACTAACACAAGAAAGATAAAACAGAGTTACAGCTAAAGGATGGACAAACCAACATCCCATAACTGTGACTGGCCAGTCAGGTGGGTGGGGAAGAAAAACTTCACCCCACCTTAGAAACAGGAAAAGTTGTACTGCAGACTAGTCATCAGGAAACCCTAGAGGAAACGAGCAGGTTTATCTCACTGAGCCCCTACAGACTTTTCAGGAAGTACTCCAGGAAGCAATGAAAGGCTTCCCTGGCCAGCCGTGGCTGCGAGCAGAGATCCAGCAGCCAAGTGAGGTCTAAACAGCGAGGGGCAGGAGTCCAGGTGATAGATCTGAAGCCTTCTTCCCTCCAGGGATCAATAAAGAGGCTTCACCATGTGGGATGCACTCCATCCCCTCTCAACAGGCTGATTTGGCCAAGGGCAAAAACCTGCCACTGATTACAACAACGACCTTAGCCAACATACAAAGGAATTAAACTTGAGGGGGAAAAAGAAAATACCACATGTACAGTCTATTTCCATCTCTTTTGGTAACATGAGATGCAGTCTATTCCAACAGCCAGCAAAAGCTTTCAGTAGAGTGCACAAAACATTAATATTTTCTGTTGTGTGGGTTTCACAAGTCTACTGTGGCCTTAAGGGAAACTCAAAACCACTGCTCAGGTACTGCACAGCTTTTGAGCCATCCAAACTCAGCACTCACCTCTCTAGCAGCACTGATAAAAACACGTTGGGATGACTAAAGCCATCAGGTGATGCTTTCAAGCATCGCCAACTGTTGCTCCAACTGATGTTCTGGCAAAGGGTTGAGATGGCATCCAACACACATTCAGAGACATTCATCAGGCTCTGGGAATAAAACAGACCGACCTCGCTACTCTAAAAGCAGAGCGCTGGATTTCACACACACAAGTTTTGGGTGTGAATTGGGTGGAATCAAGACACCAGTGAACAAAGCACAAAGGCAACCGGTCTGTCTCAGCAGCCTTTCGCTGGCAACAGACCTGCAGCACAGCTCTTTAAACCTGAAAAACACAATTAATTGCATCAACACCTTTATTTTTAAAACATTCAAGCTAATTTTCAGAATTATTTGCTACTGATGTGTATATATACATCACTGATTCATTAAAAAATTTAGAAAGACCAAAATGTGTAGGTACATATTCAAAGCCTCTCCTGGGCTGATCCCCAGCAGGTTGAGCAAGGGGATTTTCATCCTCTGCTCTGGTGAGACCCCACCTGCTGTGCTGCCTCCAGCTCAGGGGTCCCAAACCTCAGAAGATGTGGAGCTGCTGGAACGAGTCCAGAGGAGGCCACAAAGATGCTCCAAGGGAAGGAGAAGCTCTGCTATGGAAACAGGCTGAGAGATGGGCATGTTTTTGAAGAAATCACCCATTTTTGGTCTACTCTGGCAATGAATCAGTATCACACTATGCTGGCACTTGTTGTGTCGGGATTTGAAGAAATTTAAAGGACAGTCTATCAAAATTAGTGTAATTCAACAATACAAGCCTGGAAGGCAAGCACTGAGATCATTACACAGCTCAGTAAGTGTGACAAAGGATCTGCTTCTACTATAGCCACAAAGCAAACTCCAGTTCTTGGAAAAAAAATCCAGATGCAAAAGCTACCCAGGAAGCTGCATAATCCACACATCCCAGCCTCCGAACCACGGCACCTTACAGAACCCCACAGGGTTACCGAGCTGCCTGAAGTACCAGCATCTCTGTGAACCTCTAAAATCAGAGCTGAATCCCTCCTACTCCATTCCTCTCACAAAATGAACTGCACACCTTCTGTACACTCATGGGGAGGGAATAAAGAAAAAAGGTTTATATTCCTCTCATGCATTAGCTTTTCAGGAGCTCTGTTACAAGCTGTCCATATAGCAACGAAAATTTACTCTATAACCTTAACTCCCAGCAACATTTTCAAACTCTGGTAGCAGCATCTTTGACGCCTAAAGACTAGGCTGACTTTGGGAGTCAGTGGAAAACATATCTATGTACTGCAAATAAATGCTTCTCCATTTCTTCTACTCAAATGGTGCAAATCATGTCTGAAGTTGCAGATTTTAGTTTTAGGCAAGCAAAGAGGAAAAAAAGGCTTGCAACACTGTAATGAGAAAAACCAGTAGACAGGCTACCAGACAACCAGACACCAGAATAAATCCTTGATAAAGTCTATGTTTGTTCAAGTAATTCATCAAGAACTGAAGGAATTTGAGGAATACCTGCTTGATAGATCAAAAAGTCAAGGAAAATGATAACAGAAATATTTAACTGTTTACATTCACTTTGTTCTCAGTCTCTTTTTAAGGAAAACCCCGCTGCACTGCATGAAGCAAACTGATTCTTTTCATGTCAGCTATGTTCTGATGCAGATATCCTGTAATTCCTGTGCCTTCCCCTGATTGCACGCTGGCTCCTTGCACTCAGATCGTACTCTGTGTGTGAAGAAAGTAAACCTAGGGCTGGTGAAACCCCCGTTGTTACTTCTCCAGAGCTCTCTCGTGCTCTCAGGTTCGGAGCAGTCACAGCTCCAGGATGCACTTGGGGAGAGCGTGTCTGGTGGTTATGTCAGAGGACACCAAGTCTGGCATCACACTTCTATTTCAAGCGATGCCAAGGACTGTGACCTTGAACAAGTCACTTCACCAGCTGTTAAGGTACAGACTTCCCTGTGCAAGGAGGAGCTGTGATGCTTTAATCTTTTCAGAAACAAGGGCTTATTCAGCAGAAAGGCATGTTTTCAAGTACTGGATTAATCATGCTAGAGATTACTTTTTTTCTTATCTCAAATGGATGCTTTATCCTAGGACAATAAAAACTCACAAGGCTCACTGCTATAAAATATTGCATTCATAAATGCTACTGTTAAAAACTCCTGTGTGTAATTATCTACCTATTTTTAATCAATCATCACAACTGACATCAACTCAAAATGCATTTTGTGGCTTTGCTTCATGACTACTTTTTCCTCCTGCCTTTCAGTGAAGAGAAACTTCCCCACCCCAGG
>WAAG01068151.1:15915-27995 GCA_013390105.1 Tichodroma muraria | reverse complement strand
AGCACACTGGCAGACAGGTACTTAATTCTTAGAGGGGTTTGTCTCAGCCCCTTTACACTACGTACATTGGAGCTGTCAAATCATTGGAAACAAGTCTAAAGATAGTTTATCCAACATGCAATTTTATTTGATCCCCCCAATCAATCCACAATTTTAATTTTATTTTAACCACAAAAGCACAGAGAGCACTCATCTTAACAACAGGGCTGTGCTCACACAACCTCTGACAGCACACAGACTGGAGTGGGTTCACCTGTCATTCCAGAAAAGGCTCTTTTCTTTATTTACCAAATTTGCATGGCGGGACACAGCTTTCCTCCAGGATTACTTTCTATTTCCAGGTAGCAAAGCTGTCCCTGAACAAACTGCACTATTTCACAGCTATCTATAGCACATACCAGGCAGCAAGTAATTTTAATCCCAAATCCTCTTCCTCCTTCATGACACCAAGAGCTTTCATATACAGCATTTCTGGTTGAGAAACTTTGATGAAACAGCATCTTTGGATAAAAACCACTGGATTATTCCCTGCAGTAGAACATAAACCATTTCAGCTTTGTCGGGCTCTCCTTGCACTCTCACAGTTGCAGTGAGGAACGGTTCACCTCCAAAAGCAACACCTTTTGTTGGCAGCTGGAAAACCTGAATCACTGAGCCCCAGAAGCCCAGCTTTGCATAAATGTATCCCAGCCAGTGACACACATCCTGAAATCCAGTCTGAAATCCAGCTCCACCTGTTCACATGAAACCCCCAGCACACGCCAGCAGCCCCTTTGAGATTTCGGGTTTTACACGGCACTGCAGGGAACAAGTGCCAGCAGCACCTCAGTCTCTATTTTGGTGGATGATCTGGCAACATTTGTGACTTCCCCACAAGTTCCACATCTTCCTTTCTTGCTTTCATACCACCTTGCCCCCAGCAAATCTCTCAAAAGGAAAACAAGGTGTGGACACATTTATTTGCCAAGTTAAGTATCCATAACTTGGTTCCACGCTCCTAATCCCTGCTCAGAAAACATAACCTTCATAAGTGAGAGTGAAATATATGCAAGAACATGAACCAATGCAAAACACCTCTAATTTTAGATATTCGGCTCACATTAAACTAATCAAGCTTATTAATCTTTTTAAATTATTTCAGTCACTTCATTTTAAAAGAGCTTTTTGCTGTAAGTCTGGTTTTGTTAAAGTTTTGCCCTACTTAGTCAAAAGCATAATAAAGCTTATTTTCATTTTTTTAATTTAGTAACAACATTCACAGAGCTGAGAGGTGCCCCAAGAATGAGACTGCCGGAATGAAGAGAGTGATGCCATTTATCAAGTTTTTCCTTATTTTGAGAAGTTCTGTAACTACATTTATTGACTAGCCAGTGAGTGCAGTTCTGCAGAGGTCTATTTTCCTGTACCAATTACTAAGAAATTTTGAAGTGAGAACTGAGCTTTACATCACAGGTTCTCACACTCCCACTGAGCAACTACTACAACTGAAAAAATTGCAGAATCCCAGTATTCCAGAGCAAGCAGGGGAAGAGAGAGGGGAGAGAAGAAAATATGAATACAGACCACACACAACAAGCTCCTCTGTCCACAGAGTGGCAGAAGCTACACTGAAATCAGTGCCACGAGTCTTAACCTGTGTTACTAAAATTACAGCTGATTGGGGAGGAAGACTTGTTTGGAGAGGGGGAAAAGTATTAAAAATTTAAATTTTTCTCAAGTTTTCCACCAGTACTCAGAAAAATATTCAGTATTCCAAGAGATTTCTGACTGATACTTCTAGCTTTATGCCCTCTCTCCTCCCAGCAGAATCTGTAGTATTTCATGACTGATACAGAGGGATAGAGAGATGCTCTCCAAGGATGGCTGTTTTCAGTAACAGAAGCACAAATTTGGACCACTTTCTCAATTTAAAAGTATTTCCAGGCTCACAGGTTACAATCAGGACAAGTCTGTTCCATGTTCCCTTATCACCTAGCCAACACTAACTGAATGCAGACTTAGAGACTTCACTCCAGGCAAAGTCGCCACATACAAAGAGCTTAAGACCTCCAGACATTCAGAGCTGCAGACCAGGTTTCAGCCCTGCCTCTCATTTCTCTGTTTCAAAGTGAATCACGGTGTAATCCTCTAAATACTTAAGTTTCCCAAGGCTGTGTTTGTTAAAAATCGGAGCACTGAAAGAACTTTGCAGGGATTTTGTCGTGTACTTTGACGACCTCTGAGTTAATAAAAACATTCTGTGTCTTCAGAAAGACTCCAATAGAGGATTTTTACTGAATCAGGGGGATGAAATGACTGAAAAGGAAAAATTGGCTTTTTAGCCCATGACAAATAATTTAAAGTAGATCACCTCTTTCCTTGCTCTTTGAAAAAGAAGCCTGAATACATTCTCTGTCATGCCAATCCTACAGGACTGAGTTGAATACAGAAATCATTGCTGAGATTATGGACTGATATCTACAATGCTCCAATCATCCTCCTCTAAAGATATGATGGGACAGAGAACTTTAACCTGGATGGTACAGGCAGCATAAAAAGAGATCAGAAACCCCAACTATCTTGCCTTTTTTCTGGAAATTCACACCCTCTAGAAAAAACACATGTTTAGTCTCCTACTCTTTTACTATCGACAGTCTTCCTACGAGTACACGCAAAGGCCCTGCTTCACACAGATTTAAACATTACCACAGCATTCTTGTCCCTTACTGCCTCCAGGAAATCTGAGCAATTTGTAGAAAGCATTCCTACAGCTTCCCTCCTCCTCCTCCTCCTCTACTCCAACAAGCTGCTGCAGCACTAGAACCAGCGCAACTCAGCATATACAAAAGATGAATGCTCCCTAGGATATCAAAATCACTTCTCCAAATGCAGTTAAAGGCAAAGTCAGAAGCCACTGCCACCCCAAGTGCACAGATGAAGGAGGAGCTACAGGAGCACTCCCAATCCACTGAAGAAGCCTGAGCTAGCCCAGCTCTTCCCATCACTTGGGAGGTTTAGGCAAACTTGACAGACTTTGCCTGGAGGAAGTTAGCACTCCAATTATTCCACCAGCTCTTGAGAGGAGGCGGAGCAACTGCTGGCACAGGAGCAATAGAAAACAGCTGGGAATCAGCAAAGTCTCAACAAGCACAGGATGTAGATGGACAACAGCTAAATTCATTTACTGAAATGACTTAAGCTCTTTTGTAAGCTTTAGCCTTGGCCTCAGATATGCCAGACGATACCCTGGTTACTCAATCTCAAGCATTCCAGCCAAGGGAGAAGCAAAACATCCAATACCCTCCCCTTCTGCAGCTCCTCCCACCCAACCCCCAAAATCCCCTCTTACAGACTCAAGACAGGTTTAGGGTTTCTCCAAGAGGGGAGGGTGAGGGGGAATTAAAAAAATTAATAAATAAATAAATAGAGTTGGCAATTCCCTCCATACTACTTCCTAAGAAGGACTTATTTAAAAGCCTTTAAAAACCCCGTAAGCTAATAAATTATTACATCAGGGAGCAGTAACTCATTATCTTGCTTAGCCAAGTCAGAAGTAGACAATTTAGGCAGCCGAAATTTCCATTGATAGTTAACCCTCACTTCCACAGCCTTTGGAGGGAAACAATATCTGTGCCAGACAGCAGGAGCTGCAGAGGTAATCCAAGCTGGGCGTGCAGTCCATCTCACTGAGAACAAGCTGAGACAACTTGAATTTCCTCCAGCTCAGCTGCAACCTGTCATCTTTTTCCCCAACACACCTACTTGACCCCCACAATACAATCATCATTTTAACATGCTGCAGAAAGACTTAAAGTGACAGCTTCATTTGCTGTATGTAACTGATTTTTTATGTGAACAAAACGGTTTACTGGTTATAAGAGACAATATGACAATAATAATCCCACCTCAGTGTGATTTAGAAGCTTCCGATATTGGAGTGCTGTTCTGCCTTCCACAGTTCAAACTCTGAAATGCCCTATCCAAGGCAGACTTGTGCTTGGGAAGTGTTACAAGAAGATTACTCCTAGATGGTATTTCAGTAACAGCAGCATTTTTGCTACACTTATGCGCTACTTCTGCCTGACATGTCTTAACTAAATTTAACCCACTAATCCCAGCACACCTGAGACAGACAGCAGCCGCTAACACTATCACTCCTACCTTAAACAGGAACACAAACCACAAAGTAAGATTACACAGATTAAGTGATTGACTCGAGGTCAGAGGAAGTATACTGTCTGTCCCGAATGTGAGCTCTGGACAAGGTAACCTCCAGCCCTAAGCTTCAGCCAGCAGACCCCTCCTGACTTTCTGTATGCTGCTGCATCAAAACACATCTCCCTCCCTGTTTCCTTGCCCAGCACTGCCAATCGTTGTGCATACTTGCTCCTGCATTTCAGCAGGGCAGATTTAGGGGCTGTGGCTGCCTCTGTTCCTATTCCTTGGGCCAACACGAGCTCTGAGGAAGCATTTCACAGCTGCACATTTGCCCTCAACACTCACCACAGAGCCAAGGTTAGTTCTAATACTGCACAGTCCCACAGTAATTGGCTTTCCACAGCCAGGGAGACATCGTGTCTCCTTCTCAAAGCACATCTTTTAGCCATGCACCAGCCTGAGGCACCAAACCCTCGCTGCCAGGCTCCCTGTTCCAACCAGCAGCCGCCTAGGACCCAAGGAGAGAAACAAGGGAACACTTAACATGGTATGAAGGAGCTCACTGGCAACTCCACCAAGCAAGCAGATTTAATGACCTTTTTAAACCATTAGGAAAAACAGGTATTGGCAACATCTTCCAGCACATCAGCCTGTTGTCCAAAAGGGCAAGGCAAACCCATTTATTTCCAGTCGCACGGAGGAGGAAAGAACTCACACTTTCTGAGCTGAGTGGAGCAGCACTCAGTGTAAAGTGACTGAATCTATAACCAGCACTTCCAGTCACCTTGGAAAAGACAAGAGACCTCCACATCCACCACAGTATTTCAACATATTGACCACAGCAAATGAAAAGAATCTGGGCACTGTGGGCTGCCCTGAGAGGTCTCTGGTTAAGACAGAAGTGAAGTATATGCAACAATTCAAACAGAGAAACATCAGACAAGACTGATGACTACTAGCCTGGAACTGCTCATCCCTCTAAATAGATAGTCTGGAGGGTGAGAAAGGGTAATTAAAATATAAAAAATTCACTAGATTAATCACCCTGCACACAGTATAAAAATATTTGTATGCACACTGTATGTCTATTTCTTTTTGAATATGCAAAAAGTCCTGCATACATTACCCTCTCCAAACAAAACCCCCTACACAGAGCATGGGACATCCAAGAATGTGATTAAGTTTGTGGAGAGCTCTTCAGGATATGTCAAAATACTTGATGCTTAAAAGGTTGCACTGGGCCTACAAAAAGGAAAAGCTGTGCCCTAGAACATATGTCAGGTGAGCCCCAGTCCTCAGCTACAGGTTCAACTGGGGACACACCCTGAAGCCTCTGTTCAAAGGCAGTACCGGAATATGACAACCACATGGCAAACGAAGCACTTGGATATGCAGGAAAGGCCCTGCTGGACAAGATTCATAATGAAACCAGAATTTTAAAAGACCCTTCTTGTTTCTGCTTGAACTCACTGGAATGGAGACTTCAAAAAACTTTCTCTGAGAGACAGACCATATATGTTGCATTCCTAAAGGAAAAGGCTACATATTTTATACACTACCCACCCTTTTTGTCTCATCCGTTTTTCATTCTATTTCCTGCAAAAGCATCAAAATCACAGGAAAAATAGGTCCCTAATACTGAGTTCATCAAGAATCCGCACAACACCACCGTGCCAGATGCTTTTGATACTGTGCTCTCTACAAGCAATAATTGAAATTACCAAGGCTGGTCAAAGTAATAAACCATGGCTCTGAAAGTCACCAGAGATATAAATACCCGTTCATCTTATTAGTTGTTCCCATTTTGCTTTTCACAGAACACTACAAATACAGCATTTTTTAAAAAACACTGATTTTAGTACTGTGTCATTTGTAGTTGCCATGGATGCAGTATTTTGTTCTATTCTGCATTAACAGTTTGACTGTTAACTCTCGACTCGTGCATCCTGAAAACTTGAAGCTACTGGAGACCCTGGTCCTTAGGGATAAGGGAAGGTGGGGCCATACAGCATTCAGCACAAATTCTGAAAATTCATGGTTCATCTTCAACAAATTATTGTTGTGCAGACACTCCTAGCACAGAATTTTAAATATGAGGAAGAAATACGCTTCAGTATTAAAAATTCAAGGGCCTAACCCTTTTCCACATACTTTTTATTCAAATCTGCCGGAAGAACCAAAGAAAAAAAGTACAAACAGCTTTTCTCTGGCCTGATGCATCTTGGTCCAACAGCTTCCTACTGATTTCTGTAGTTAAACAGTTGACCCTTGCCAGAAATGGGACCCAAAGTGAAAAGAGTCATAGTTTGCCAAGTGAAGCAGAATCCACAAACAAGCATCTCACACCAGCTACAGACTATTCCCTTCAAGAGATTTAAGGGGGAGAAGGGAAGGAAGGCATACTGGGGTAGGGCTGGGTGTTCTCTGAAATACATTATTTACAAATCAGAAATTAATGCACAAGAATGTATTAGTGAAGAGAGGGAGACACAGAACTTACTCTCCAAAGCCTGGTATATTTTTCCATTTCATCTCCCCCTCGTTTCACAAACACACATTAGTGAAATTAAGTAAGTTTTCTTAACTTGTGCATTTCTACTGCAGAACACTGTCTAACCAGAGAAAGTTGCTACACAAATAATGAAACTTCTCAGGATTAAGTCTTCTCTGTGTGTACACACTGTCGAGCTGCACAAGTTCACCAGAAAATAATGTGCATTATTTATTATATATAACACTAGGAAATCTGTAACACTTACAAAGACCATTATGATGCCATTAAAAAGATTTCATGTTCAGCTTTCTACACATCTTAGGCACACAGCCATCACTACAATAATTATTATATTTATCACTATGTAAACTAACTGTAATGCTTCATTAAGATAGAGAAAAATGGTATCACTGGGGTCCCTGCAAGAGCCAGTAACACTCTCCTCAGTGAGATGGAGGTTTCCTGTCTGCAACTGCTTACTGGGATGCTTCAGGAGATTTTATTCTGGTAGGACAACACAGCAGCACTTGTTAAGGAGTGTCCTGAGCTACCACGTGTGGCTGACAAAGGCATTTGTGGAGTAACTGCACGTGCTGGACTCCAGGATCCTGACATGATACAGGAGTTTTAGCTTGCATGGTGAACTGCTTATACAAAGCTACATATCTTTCAAACCCAAAAATCCTTGAGAGATGCCTTTTAAGGTCATCCAGGAAGCAAGGGAAGTCTCTATCCTCTGAAGAGATGCTGGATGTCCACACTGTGCTGGAAAGGGAAGACAACGGGTCTGGACTCCACTGGGTTAAAAACTAAACCAATGGGCATGGGAAACCAGAGTTCCCTGCTATCTGTTTGACCTAACAGCCTGGCAGGCACAGGCAGCTTTTGTCCTCACAAACGCATCTCCTTTGAATCAGAGGGATCCTTCCAACGTGGAAAAACACTGACGTGACTTCGACGTAAGCTATAAGCCTTGGAGAGATTTCAAACACATTTGACACTGATATGGGACTAATTGTACAAAACTCCAAAGATCCACAGGGACAAAGAGTTACCGGCAAAGCCTCACTCTCCCTTTTGAGTTTGTGCAATCAGAGCCTTCAAATAGAGACATTTTCCAACAATAAAACAAAAACAAAACACCACCACCACACTGGTGTGTCCTCCATTTTCCCTCTGTCTACCCAGAAGATTCTGGTGTAGGTCAGAGAGCAGACTGAGCACTTTGCTGCCGGATTTTCAAAACCACTTAACACTGGGTCTGTCTCATTTTAAGTGATGGGGACAGTCACCCAACCCAGCTGCAGGACACCACAGCCTCAGTGCCTGACCTTACAGGATGGACATTGTCCACAGTGGTTCTACCTGTTCTATTAAATCAATCCGATTAACAAGAAATGAAACTGAAAAAAAAATTTAAAATTTAAACTGAAATAAAAAATTAAAATGCATTGCCTTCAGAATTCTGTGTGACTAAAAGGAACCGGTAAACAAAGCTACCGGAGGCAGCTGCCTGAATGACACCAGCATCAGTTGACTGTGCCCTCTGCACTGACTAATAGCCACCACAGGATACTGGATATGCTGGAATTTACATTGCTGTTAATGGCAGAGCTGTTTATGAGTCCCACATTCAGCCATCAGAAAAGCAGTCTCAAAAGCCCCAAATCTTTTTTACTTTTCTACTTTTTTAGGAGTTCTTATCTAAAAACTCTGATCCAGCTTCTAAAGTAGGATTCAAACTGCCAGAGAGTCAGCAAGAACTGCAGTAATTTCCATTTATGACCAGCAGAATTTGATCTCAAAATAAAGTCAATATGGCAAGATAAGACAGAGTGGCCACCCAGATCCAGATCGACTGGTCACTAAAGCCCTGTCACTACAGATAAGGGTCATTTAGGAAGCAGAAGCACACCAGAGAAATGCGGATTTGCAGCATGAGGAACTCCTGCGGAGTGACAGTTTTAAGCTTCTAGAGACAAGAAAAACAGGAGGGGTGATAAGTGCTGCAGTTCTTCTCTGCCACACACAGTAAACACTGTAAACCAGCCCGCATTGATTAAGCTTTTCCAAGCTGCCTAGATTATCAGAGAAGGATGGGAAGATGCTTCCTGCCTCAAGTCAACCCCCCTCATTACTGTCAGACGGGAGAAAGGATCGACCTCACTGCATTTCTTACAGACAGCATTACACTGCAGAACACCAAGCCTCCACCTCAGCGGATAAAAATCCCAGATTTACCTCCTTTAATTCTGCATGAAAAGAGTAAGGATGGGGGGGTGCTTCTTTTCCAGAGGAAAGACAATATAAATCTCAAGCACTTCACAAAAGAGCTGAAGTACAGCCTCATAAACTGACTCCATAGCCTGTTCTCCCTGCTCAGAAGGCACAGACCAAGAGCATCCCAACTGCAATTGGGCCTCTCATGCATTTCCTTACTCAAACCCCAAATGCCATTTTACAGTCAAATCCTGTTATTTACTGAGGAATGCAAGACCTAAAGATTACGACCAATATTCCATCAACATTCTTGCTTTCAAGGGCAGGATTAGAGCAGCAGCAACATTATGGGTATTTCTACAGCCTCTCCATCAACACTCAGGCATTTGCACAGTGCCTGACCTGCAGCCCCACAGCAGCACATGCCACCAGCTGAGTGCATTTCTGTACAGGAGAGAGAAAAGAGCCACTGCAATGTTGACTACAGGCATGGAAATCCTACAAGAAAGCAGTGCTCAGATCTTGTAAGTGAGGAAAAAATAAACAAACCACAGGCTCAGGTCACAGGTAAAATGGTGATGTTTCAGCTGAGAGCAGCACACACAATAAGCTCATCATCCTCTCCAAAACAGAAAATTCCACATGTCTCTGCTCTAAATCCTGCTGTCTAAGGAAACTGCAACACCCTATTTTCTAAGCAAAGTACTTGATGCCAATACCATATGACAGGGTTTTTCCATCCCTTTATTATAAGAAAAGAAGAAGAATACTGTAAGCTTTAGAAAACTTTTCTTATTGCAGTCTGAGTCCCAGGCATAGGGACACAAGAATACACACACACATTACACAGGTCTCCAACTACACTGCTTTCTTCAAGGTAAAAGAGTACCACAGTGGCCTATGTTACTGCAGATCTGCTGCTAACCACAGACTTTTCTTGTAAGTGGCAATTATTAGGGCTACAGTAGCCCTGTGTTTCACCAGTGGATCTCACCATTAGTTCACCCTAACACTGAACTTGATGGGAGTCCCCTCCCCGCCACCAGATCTGAAGTGATGCTGCAGAGCAGGGACATCTCTACCTCTGCAGCAGCATGATCTGAGATGGAAGGCAAGCCCAGAGTAATCAATAATTCATGGAATTATGAGAAAAACTACTCCTCTATCCGTAAAAACACATGAGTGGGAAAGCAATTTCCTTCAATTCTTCATAAAATTACACCAGTGGATTAATTGGTGTGCAGTCTAACCCTATAAATCCAGGTTAGGGAAGGAAAGCCAGCGCTGGAGCAGGCAGGACAAGCAGCCCTGGAGCACAGGACGGGCAGCAAGGCTCCTTCCGTGGCAGGTGGCACTGGGCACTGCAGGAGAGCAGGCAAAGCCTTGCCAGAGTCCTCCCCCTTCCCCGCCTGACACACGGGGAGCTCTCTACTCCCCGGAGCAATGTCCCACGTCCCCTGTGTCTGGAAGAGGGAGTTGGGTGCCAAAGATCCGCTCAGCACCATGAGCTGTGGTTGTCTGCCACGGCAACATTCAAAGGAGCTTCTCATGCCTGGGTGACTCCAGGCGAGATTACAAGGTTCGTGCACAGCAGGGAAAGGCAATGATCAGCAGTTGAAGCCAACGAAGGGGAAGAAGCTGCTGCACAAAACAAAGTCACACATTTCTGAACATGCTATGCCCTCAAAACATCCTGAGTTCACAGATTCTGGCTTTTCTCGTAAGCTAAAATAAGCATGTATCTGAGTGCTCTACCTTCCACCTGCAATGCCAATTCCACTCAACTCCTGACATAAAATATGCTTCTCCTAACATAAAATACCTGCCACAGCTGAGAAAGTCTGGGATTAGTCTCATTTCTCTGACGGGGCAAGCTGATGCTGACCTCAGAATGCAGGACAAAGGAAATGGAACCCCCAACTCGAGTTTGCATCTACTGCCTTTTCTCTTTCCATGGCAGACATAGTACCAGAAAAACTAAACCTGGGATAATTCCCACCCACTGGAACAGAAGGATTAAGAAGAAACTTTCTCCTTTGTTACTGGTAACCAAAGTTACAACCATCAGTTGTAGAGAAAGATGAAAAAGAAACAAAACCCCCTACTTAGAACAAAATACAAAAAAATTTCTTACGCATCCTTATCATAAACCCACACAGGTCAATCTCCAGCAGTCCCCACGGAATCATGCTAATTAAAAAGACACAAACAAAACTACACCAAAAGAGGACTTTATTTACTCTGATACTATCATAATAAATTTCTTCTCCAGGGTGCACTGATCTCCAAACAAACATTATTCTCTCCACCTCCTCCACTCCTGCCACTCTGAAGTCTTTTGTCAAGCATCTTGGCGTCCGATAGCCAACACATTTTCACTCAGCAGCAGACATCCATGAACAGTTTGGGTTTTTATACATGAGAATTTTCAGGAATTGGAATTTATTTCTTCTCACCAGAAAAATCCAAAGGGAGTGTGAAATAGGGACATCTCTGAAAATCACACACACCTCCCAAGCTAGACAAAGTCATCATTTATCACAAGCAATTCTTTTAACTTATGCTCGTGACACAGGCAAAAAAAAAAAAAGGTATTTTTACTATAGCAAAATAGAAGACATTTCTTTACAAGATAAAATAGAATCAGACATAGAAAAACATGGTAATTATGTAAAAAAATAAAAATAAAAATAAAAACCCTGAAGAATTTCAGGCACGATCTTCAGGTACTGGCACAGAGAAGCTCTCATAGAAGGTCCCTCACTTGGAGCATTCTCATAGCTACCAGCACAGACAAACCTGCTGTAAAATCCATCTTCTCACATCTCACTCTAAAATCAGTGAATTCCAGGCTTCGGCTGGTATCACACACAACAGTTCCAAGCTAAGTGCTGCCAGGAAAGCTCCTCATGGCTCCAGATAGTATCACTTTAAACCCTGTCCACTTGGAGCCCCTGATTACTGCCTTATTCCAGACCACAGACCAAAAAGGCCTCTAAAATAACCAGGGCCAGTTCCACAAGAGCTTTGCAGATTACAACCCAGACCTAAAAACGCAAACGCACCTGATAACACACAGGAAGCAGATGTAGCATCTGCCATATTAGGAACCAAGGCATCCCACTGCTAGAACCCTAATTAAAGTAGATTGACCAGAGGAGTTTTCTGAAGTGAAGGAGAAAAAAAAAAAAAAACCCACAACAAAGGGGGCTACCCCACATTTCCAAAC
>WAAG01068151.1:2425-15897 GCA_013390105.1 Tichodroma muraria | reverse complement strand
CCCCCACTTTCCCAAAAAAAAAAAAAAAAAAAAAAAAAAAAAAAAAGAAGAAAGAAAACAAACAACAGCCACAACAACCCACATACCAACTTTCCCCAACCCCACATCATACATGGATCCATTGTTCCCAAAACACTGATGGCTCAGTTGTGATCCTCACTTCTCCACACTCAGCTCTCCATCGTGATATTCAGGCAGAATCAAAGTCCCAAAAGGGCAGAAGATGGACCCAAGGCACACTCAGCTGTCTCAACCAGATGCACGGTCAGGATCAAAATCCCCAGGCCCACTGGGTGCACTCCACACTCCTCCCCACACCCAATTTTTTGTTGTCCTGAGGAGAAGCCTGAAATTAAGATCCACATCCAGAAGGAAACTGAGCCTTCTGGCAAACGTCACACACAAAAAGCAGGATGTGCTCACTCCTTAGCAACTGCATGTTCACTTCTATCCATGTGGAAGGTACACAGGGGTTTGCTTTTTGCTAGAATTGAAAAAAAGAAGGGTTTTGCTTCAGAAATATTCCAATTTTAACCTGCTAAAAGCAAGTCCCAAAGACCTGGGTTGTTTCCATGACACTGCTGGGACTAAGTATGGCTCAGTATGTGTTTTTCTAGGCAGAGGAAGACAGGAAAGAGGCCACCAAGGGAGGGTGACGGGAGACAACAGACAGACAACTCGCGAACTGGCACATCCCATCAAGTGGATGACACGCACTCGTACCAAAGGTCTCCCTGAGTGCCACGTGGATCACTGGCCACCCCTGGATGTCTCTAAAAGGTATGGATGACATTCCGTCCCCACATGACAAGCCTCCAATGCCATGTGCCTCAGCAGCTGAGCCCCACCAAGTACCCAGAAGGACAGAACCTGCAGAACGACACTTTGTGAGCCTCCAGAATTCACCATTTCTATCCCTCCTTCACATAGCAGATGGTCTCCAAGCCATTCCAATAAAATACTTCAGTAAACGGATGGATTTTTTTAGCTATTATTATTATTGAAAATTAAGCCTGATTGATTACTTGTGGGAGAGAAAAAAAAAAAAAAAAAAGCCTGTTTGTTAGAACAAGACTTAGAACTCAGAAAGGCCCCAAATACCCACAAAACACATTCCTACATTGCAAGCTTGGGATACAGCTGAAAATAGTTCCCATGTCTCTGCAAGGCTTATTGCAACTGGGATATAAAACCTGGCTTAAAGTCCTGCAGTTGCCCCAAGGACCAGGGCAGCACCTTCCTTGTGTCACTGCAAGTGTTTGCAGGGCTGTACAGTGTTCTGGACCAGGAAACTTGATCCAAGTTAAAAATACAGTTTATTTTCTGGGACCAAGTTATTTTTAACCCAGATGGGAGCTCTCCGCTCCGAGTCGCTGCTCGAGTCCATAAACAATTGTACCAGCACAGAGGTTGGTACAGGGCAAGGAAGAATTTAAGCCAGTCATGCTACTAGGAGAGGGGAAATAAAAAATTTAAAAAATAGAAGAAAAGCACAAATGTGCTTGGGATTGATGACTGGCATCTTCAAGGTATTTTTACTTTAATACCCATTTCATTGCCACTACAGCAATCCACAAAAAATGCTTACATTCCCAGCTCCTTCTGAAGAGCAGTCCGGGGTTCCCCCAAGCCTACACCCTGCTGAACATCCACCCCTCTCCCATCATCAGCAATACCTGTGGCTCTATTTAAGGTGAGATTGCTAGAATTCACTGGGACCCAAGGGGGGGAAAAAAAACCACAATCAAAAAAACTGCCCCAAAAGTTCAAACGCACAGAAAAAAACCCCACCCACTCATCAAGACTTATTTCTGACTCCACAGGTTTTCATCTCCCCACCACCTGAAGGTTTTCTTCACAGTGGTAACAGCTGAAGGACTTTTTGTGTGTCAGCCTGACTCTGCACAACAGATGGAAAACCCATCCCAGCCCCATGCTGGGAATCACCAGCTCATGTCCTCCTGCCCAGCTATGGAGAGGAAAATCAGCTTCAGCACGGAGGTACTATGCAAGTATGGCCTTTACTTGCTACCAAAGTCATCTGCCACAGGCCTAAAGTATTTTCAGTTTCAAACCTAGACCTAGCAGAGAAATACGTCAGCAAGAACATAAATCACCACTGAGTGCCTCCGATCAGCCTTTGTCATGGAGATTATTTTGTTTTAAAGGAAATAAGGGCCATCTTTTTGCAGGTGCTGACGTTGAACACACAAGGAAAGTGTATTTTTCTTCTTCATTTGATACTTATAAACAAGATTAGATCATGGTTCTCCAAATAGAGACATAACAGTACACATCTTCACTCTTACAAACTCCAAGTGCTTTGCCTTACTGTTTCAATATTTCTAATCTTGTGCCTCACTGCACTGGGTACTTACAGACTAGATTTGTGTGTAACAAGAGAGGCTTGCAGCCATCAGTAAAATTCAGGACGTTACAGCTAAAGATAATTCCCAGATGAAGTTTTCTTACTTCCAACACAATCCCAAAAATCCACATTCAACACTGACTTACGTAGGTGTGGTCACAAACAGCAGCTGAACACATGCAGCTGCTGGAGCACCAGTCCCTGTGATTACCCTGCAACCCAGCACAAAATTAAGGAATTTATCTTGCGGTGGGTGTGGCAAAATTGAAAAAACAATGGTGAGGGTTTTTAAAATTTTTTAAATTAAACTGCTCCCAAATACAAGGATGAAACTTATTTGTGCATTTCAAAGAACAAGAAATTTTAAAGGCAATGATGAGTAGATGAATTAGAAAAATTAATGTGGATTAGAGCTGAAGCAACAAAAGACTTTTTTAGCTCAGTAAATGCTTTTATGGTTACTTAAAAAAATTGCCAGTTTAAGTGTGACTAATTTGCAAAATATTTAATTGTCTGAAAAAATGTATTGGTTTTGTGCAAATATGAAATCCAAATACTTGACACATGTACTTAAATGCATGTAAGCATGGCTAGTTTTCTTCCTTTTACTTGTTTGATTTGCAATGGCTTTTTTAAATTAAAAAAAAACAACTTCACAGATTCAACATCAAGAATTTCAGAGTTTCATATCAGGCAAAACACAAAGGTAATCTCTTGCAGAATTTTAACAAGGTTCTAACATGAAAGGACACTCTAACGTTAAAACATTGCATATTATGCAATGTGGATAATACTTGCTTTTCATGCAAAACTGTCTTGTCTCAGAGCATTATCCTGTAGCACAGGGCTCAAATACTTAATAAAAAGATTGTCTGATCTAAATAATGTTGATTAAGTGCTTTTTATTTCAAAACATCCCACCATGCTTTGCAATCTGTATCCTGTTTTCACTCACTTCTTGGGAGCAGCTGCTCTGAAAGTGATTAATAGTGCATCACACTTAAGTCCACAAAGCCACAATGACAATATCAAATTGAAAAGCAAGAAAAACACCAAATAGTTGTGTACTCTGAACTACCGACACAGCTGCCATAATTCTGGAGAAAAAGTACCTTTGCTAAGTGCTGATTCAAGCAGTGAAGACCTTCACTGAACTCCGTAAAACCACTGTTTGGAACACAACAATGCCTCCAGTATTAAACTGCAACATCGGTAATTAAAAATAGAATCCTAATGCCAGTCAGTCCAAGGTTTAAGCTTTCTCTGAAGTTCTTCCTCTCAGGACTGAGTAGTCCTGACCCTCCTGGGTGTACCAGATCTGACAAGACAGCAGCCCAGGGTAGCCTGCAGGACGACAACACAAATACACCCACAGTGCATCTAAAATGGGACTCTAAAAATGCAGAAACTTTGTAGTTCAGCACACTGTACTTATGAGCTTTGAAATGCTTTGCATATTTTTCAAGGTTTACTATTTTTGGCAGGGAAATGAGGGGAATTTAATAGCGTTACATACAATTCCGCAAGTGTTGCCTAAAGAAGTTTGCCACTTTCACGTTGCTGGTGCATGAAAATGGTAACACCACCCTACCTGCTTTAGAGCAAGGAGAAGGAACTGAAATAGTAATTTATTCCTCGCTATCTGAAGTCTTCCTTTCATGCAAGTCTCATCCAAAAAGCAAAACAAGCCAAATATAATGAATAAATTCATATAACTGTGCCAGTAACTCTCAAATTGGCCTAGTTCTACTACAACTTAACTGCTTTCAACAACTAGCCACCTCCAACCCCTCTTTTTTCCCCTGGGCATTTCCAGGAAAATCTTCAACATAAAACAGGGACACAGAAGATTTAGTAAGTAAACGTTTGCAGGTCACAGTTCAACACTGTCCAGCCCCAGAGTTTGGCAGAGCAGGCTAGACAAAGAGCCTAGTCCACTTGCGTGAGCCAAGAAGAAAACACCAAGCTACAACCCAGGAACAGCGATTCCAACTCCTCATCCCCAGCAAACAGAGCTGTTTGCCACCTATGAGCTACAAAAATCCCATTGTTCCTCTGCTTGCTTGGGTTCACTGGATAAAAGCACACTGATAAAAATGTTGCCAGCCGAACTCCTCTGCGGCACAGCTTCCTCCAGCTCTCTCTGCGCTGAGCTGGAGGACGATGCTCAGACAGAGGATTATGAGCCACACAAAAGCCATGTGCTCTCCAGCCGTACACCCCAGCTACAGGGAATCCAAACACAGCACGGAGAGCACTGACAGTGCCCCAGCCAGCTCCCAGGGACAAGGGCCTCTGAAAACAACCACTCGGAATCCTAGTGAGGGGCTTGGGAAAACATGTTTGTTTCTAGAAATGTAACCTGACCAAGTCAATGCTTCTCAGTCAATGCAGGTCACAGGGATGACTCCCTGGGGGATTTCTTCGAAAAGCTTGAGCTTCTTCAGAATTAAAGTTTGCTCCATCTTTCTTCTAGCTGCAACAAATTAAATGCTCACTATTCATCCTCACTCCAGTAAATCCTCAACTCCAGGTGGATAACAGTGAGAAAAATAAACTCATGCCACCACCTCATGTTAGTCTGTGGACTGTAGTTACACATAAAACAGATGCACAAAATGGGTTTTAGTTTAAAAGTCCACAGGCATAGCAACTTCATGGAGGGAACTCTCACTGAATGTCACGTCCTTGCCATTTCCACCAAACTGGCAAGGCACAACCTCCTCGCTGGATTAGCAGACAAGCAGCACGTGATCCTCCTTCCGCTCCCGCCCTCTTAAGCACGTGCATCTGATCAAGCCATCTGAGTGCCCTGCATCTCATTTTCCCCACACATGAGCACAACATTCCCCCTGTTCCTCCAAGAGCATTATCCCACAGCCACAGCTGCTAAGGATCGGGATGGTATCCCTCATGCGGAGAGCTAAGCCTCTCTCACTTGACTTGACCTTTACCTTTCCAAGCTACGCCTTACCTTCTGAGAAAGGATCCTCCAGGAAGAGCTTTTGGTTCTCTCACAGAAATGGACATAAACTTCTGTCTTTCCAACATTCTCCTACCACAACATTCAAATTTCTGTATTTATTGCCCACAAACTAGTTATTCCTGAGGGAAATTGTTCCATTTAAAACAAACAAAATCTCCTCTCTGTAAAATTTCTGCTTGCTAAAATTTTACTTTATTACAGGAAAACATTTCCAATCTCTTTTATGTCCCAAAGAACAGCCATGCTCCTAGAAGACTCAAAAGAACATTCATAGACACCAGGTGACTTGAGCTGACTATACGAAGACACATCAGTGTTGGTTTGCTCCTTGAAAATGAAAATAAACATGCACCAAAACCTTATACATAATATATTGTTGAGTGATACCCGGACTAACTGATCTGACCAGAGTTGTTCGTTTCACGTGCAGTGATGCTTTTTTTGTGCTGCCTGGAGTGGCCTCAAGAGAGGCCAGATCAGCCAGCCAGGCAGGGCTGTGCCATGGCTGACATGTTTATCAATCAACAAAACGAAGTCACTCTTCCTTTCTGCAGGCTACCCACTAACTACCACTTACACACACACTTAAGTGCAGAACTGACCTATTCTCCCAAGTCAAACTTACATTATTCCTTCATAACTGAACTTGGCGGCAGAAAGATGCTAAAAGGAGACTAACAGTTTTTACAGCACTCTAAACAAAAGTAAAAAAAAAATCATGAGATATTTCAAATACAAATTCAAAAAGAAGGTTCATTTACGTGGGTTTTCAGGCTGCCATGGCAGATGTTATTTTCGGAATGACTATTCTCCCTCGCGAGGAGGCAATCAGTGTCAGGATGCACACACACTGCAGGCTTCTCAGCAAATAGCAGCACAGCAGTTCTTGTTCCCAAAGACATACCTGCACCAGCATTTCAGCAGATAATGGATTTCACCTTCCCATTTACCTTGACTACAAAACTCCAGATTCACAGTGTTTACACTCCTTTTATGCCTAACTTAACTCAGCTTGGAGATGAGAAAAGGGTCTGAAATTTGTCTTGTTCTTAATGCAGATACAATTAAGTAAAACAGGTAAGTTCCTAGCAGAACTGAATCATAAACAAGCTATAAAATAAAATCTTTCATTTATTTTCAGTCTTTTAAAAGAGCTAGAGTTTGAGTGTTTCATTCAAGCTGCTAACAGGTAACATTGGCTTCTCTCACTGAGATGCATTTTAAAACACTTTTAAAAATCAGGCCTTCCAGAGCTCATATAGTTAATTCTCATCGGTTACTTCTCCATCAGTAGTGACAGAACAATATCAATTTATATAACAACCAAGATAATCAGATTATTATCTAGACAAACTGTTTGTTCCCTTACTACAGGAAAAACTTAATGCGTTTTGTTCTTGCCTTAAAAATATGAGTAGGGACATAAAAGAGGGAGTCAAAAATCAACAGAGAAGTGGGTATTTGTTTTTGCGTACGTTTCCCTTCTCCACAACACCTCAACTCCCTAGGCAGCAAGCTGAAGAAAAATCCGTAAGCTGTCCTGTTGGGTATTTATACTCAAGTGATGAATTTAAATCTGTTTTGCTTAATGCACTCTACATGTGCTTCCAAAACAACTCCAGCATACCCACCTAAACAGATTTCTTTTCCAGAAGCAGCAAGCTGAAATATGTAATGTATAGTCCTATACATCACTGGTCCAGGTAAGTACAAGAAAAGAGGGTTACACAGTAACAAAAAACACCTTTAACAACAAGATTTCCAAGCAAGATGTTCATTAATTCTTATGTTGCAGATAAAAGGTACCTGCAGCCACTCACAAACACTGGTGCACAATACTCATGTTAAATAAGATTATCCTCCTTATGGGACAGATGGGACACTGCAACTTAAGTGACTGTCCCATAAACCAAGCCCAATCTCACACCTTAAAATTTATTTACACCTCTGCATGGGCAGCTTTAAAGAGCTGCCCGTGCAGAGACCTAACACAGGAAGACACAGACTCCAGAGTATCAGGTAAAGTCTTTGAAAATTCAGACATGTGAGAGATCATAAAGATTTAAAAATACTGAAAAAGAGACCAAGAAGTCAGTTTAAGGATTTTTTCAATGTATCTTACAAAGAGAGCGACAATAATAAATAACCTTACTTCTCTTACTAGGGGTAGTCAGGACAATTTTAAACCCATAACCACATAAATTTCTGTATACAGGAAACACTCAACTGACATGTTTCCCATCATTATCAACAGTATTTAGCATGTAAATTAATTGACAAAGTGTCTACAAACATTTATTTTTAAACTGTTTGGAACACAGTAAATAATTAAATGTTTTTTCTCTTTGCCCACAGGAAAAGGAGAATACAGAGCATAAGAAGTGCTGCTCACCATCCTCCTAAAACTAATATATTTAATAGACATCAAATGTGCTGGGAGAAATGGCTTCATCTTGAAGAGAAGTATCTTTAAAAAAAAAAAACAACAACAAATTAAGCAACCCAGTAAAAATTACATCAAGGCAAGACAAGACATTCATCATTTGTCTGTTGATATTTTAATGATACCAATGATCTAATGACTGAGTTTTTGAAAGATACAACAAGATAAAACTAAGTTATTCTTTGAAGAAAGATATGTAAGACTTCTTTCACAAGCCTCAAAATCAGCTGCTCCAGCTTTCTACACTTTTGTTTTAGATGCTAGAAGCAGGCAGCATGATTTTTCCCCCTTCAAAAATCCAAACTGTCCAAATGGAGCATGACAAAAGCAGAAGCCCTGAGTTAACTTCCACAGCAAGCTACAGGCATGCAGGGGAATCTGGTGTGCCAGAGCAGTTCTCAACAACATTGTTATCAGAGAAACGCTGACATCCAGCATTTAATCTACCAGCAAAACTGGAGCCTGCATTCTGTCTCACCAGAACCTCCAAAGCTCATTTGCAGCACAGACTGATCCATGCTTTAACAAGACATATTAGAAAGTAATTAAATTTATTTTCTGGTTGATTTTTGGATTCAAATAAAACATGTCCCTAGGCTATAACCAGTAAGAAATTCTTCACTTATAATTAAATTACTGGTTACTTTTCTGCACTCCTTGTTGGGGTTAAATTAAAAAAAAAAAAACAAAAACAAAGTGCCTGGGGTTCCACAAGGCCTTTCTCCTGCCATAAAACAATCAAAGCTCCATGGACATTTTCCCACCCAAACAATAAAAGTAATAAACACTATTCAGACATTCCCAAAACTGATGGATTAACAAAAGAGGATGAAGGGTGTGGGGGGTAAAATGAGGTCTGACAACAACAAACCCTGGGGAACACACAGGGTTTGGAGATTCCACCAGCCCAATTAGAGCCATGTGACCCACGCAGGGTGGAACTGCTCTCGAGCCCACAAAATCCGAGGGGATTCACACACAGGGAGAGACCCAGCAACAGCCTGGCATTCCCACCTCCTCTTTGTGCATGGAGCACGAGACAGACACAGCCCAGGTGCCGCTCTGTCCCCAGCCAGGCTGGCGTGGTGAGTGGGAGGAAAGGACACTGGTCCATGCTAGGACACACCTGCAGCACCTTTCCCATCTCTCTCTGTGCTTCCAGGGAAACTCATCGAAGTGCAGATGCTGGGTTTGGAGCTTCTGCCACGAAGCACAGTGAAATCACAAGGAGTGCCCGCCACTGGCTCCAAAAGGAGTGGAATGGAACCCAATTCTACAGCTAAGATGGGGACTTTTTTTCCTAGCTACCTACAGAAATAGCTGCAATAATCAAAGACACTCTGACCTCCAGGCTTAAAAAAAAAAAAGAAAAAAGCAATGGAAAGACCCAGTGAAACAGCTGTCAGAGCCAACTAGAAGATTAATTATAAGGTGCCTGCTTAAATAAATAAATCCAAAAATCTTAAATAAATCCAGTAATTGCAAAATCTAGAAATTACTACTATGGATTATAAAAGGCACTTCTGGTTGGCCTGCTCTAAACCAACCAATTCAAAAACCCATCAGATATATGAATGGCATAAAAGCCTGGGTATAAACAGCCATGTCAAGGGCATTGTCTGTCTTCAAGTAAATTATATTAATGAACCAAAATTGTTTGGTTGTTTTTCACACCATGAGACAATGTTTACACTTGGCAAAATCCTCTGGCCTAGATTTTCAAATAGGACTACTGGTTTCAGGCACCTTACATTTGATTTGCCAGACCACCCACCAGAGAGCTGTGGACCAGAACACTCCTCAAGAGAAATAAAAACTGTTAATCAATCAAGGTATCTCAGTGAAAACACCAAATTTCATCTTTTTTTCTTTTTCTTCCACAGAAAATGTTGATAACACATGTCAATCGTTAAAATGAGAATCCAAATATTATGTTAGAGTATGATGACACTGCTCCATAGAAAAAAAAAAAAAACACACTGATGACATAAGGAGTAAGGAACAAGCTAAGAAATCAGTGTCAAGACTGCAGCAGCTCTGTCAGTGACAGAAAGGTGATACATACAAAAGTTCTTCTTATAAATTGGAGGATGCTTTATTTTATTGATATTGCCTTAGAATGGAGAGTGATGTATTCATGGAGAACTACCCAGCATTAATTTAGAAGCTCTGGTTTGCAAGCTCATTTTGGCAGTGTCCAGAGAGTAAGAATATGAGATGATTACTTAAAGTTCACTTGATGAGGACAGGCCTCTAAAACATATCCCAGTCTAGGCTTTAGACTGAAAGCCGCTAATACCTGCACCACTGTGTCTCAAGCTAGCAAAGAGTTTCTCCCCCAAGGCACAGCCCAGAGTAGCAGAAATACAAGATGTAAGAAATCAAGCAGCCGTCTATACTCCATGCTACAAAGCAAACCATCTGGCCCAGAATATTTTTCTCTACAATTACTATTTTCTTGCCTGGTCCTACACAGTAGGTAGTGAGGAAACAGACTAAAGCACGTCCATAGAAGCTTTCCAAAGGAAATGCACTTAGAACAGACCCTCAGGAATACTTTCCTCACCTGGAGACAAGACTGCTACAGACGTAAGAGTCATTCAAGTGCAGACAATGATTTATCTGGAAGTCGTTTTGAGAAGCAATTCCCTTGCATAATTAAGGCAGCTTGGTTCAGGGAGCAGGGAGGCAAAGTCAAACAAACAAGTTTGCAATCAGAGTGTAACTTGTATCCATGTTTGTGCTCAGAAGAGAAGGGCTTGCTAAACCAGAGTTCCTGGTCCCTGTTTAACTGGTTCATCGCTTGCCCCTGGCTGTCCCATTAGCTCTCACATCTGCAGCAGCATAAACACTGTGTTTTTATTATTTCTGCTAATCTTATTTTCCATGTATTACATACAACACTAAGTGTTTAGTACTCCAGCATGTGGGGAGGTTAAACCACACCTGCTCCACAAGAATGGGAAAAAAAAGTAACTAGCGCAATGAAGCACTTAACAAGAAAATTTAAAAAAAAGTTGAATATAGCCTTCACCTAATTCTACTCAAGAACACGTTACTACAATTACATTTCTAGCCTCTTCCTCTGTTAGTGCTGCAGTTACTACACTTCAGCTATCATATCCTAGAAAGTTCCTGTTTCCAGACTGCCTTTCCAACAGTACAATAACAAAATCAACCTTCTGTACCTGCAACTCCAGGTAATACAGTTCGAGGTCTCTCTCCAGGTACTTCAAATGCTCCATGGAAATGGCTCAAGCTACCCAAGAGATCACCTCTCACTGCTGGGAGTGCAGCCTCCCACAGCAGCAGTATTTCACTAGATAGTCACAGAGAACCAAAAAAACGCATCAAAATAAACTTAAAAGCATAGAAAGCCGAACCTTCATGTAAACTGACTCCAGAAAGCAAAATGACCAAAGGCCTTACAGCTTCTAAAATAAGGTACAAACATATTCCCAAACATATTCCAGCTCTCTCACAATTAATTTTTCATCCACAAGACACACCCACTCAACCCACACAAAGCAAAACAAGTCCAGCATAAACCCTACAAATTTAATCAAGGAAGGAAGAGCAAGCATGAGATGTTTATTTCTATTTTTAAATACTTGGGAGGTGCCTCAATACTCCCTGCCTAGATAGATAACTAAGTAGGTGCTCCAGAACTGTGAGATCCAGTGCACGATCTGGCAGGAGCAGGCACATCCAAGCAGCAAAACGAGAGAAGCTCAAAAGGTGATTAAGAAAGCTATTAAGAAAGGCTTTTGAAATAATTGTTTCCTCTAAGCCAGGAAAGACACTAACTCAAGGTGTTGCTGCAGAGAAGAAAAATATACATATACACACACACATACATCTGTATTCAAGCACACCAAAATGCTCTAAGCAGACTATGGTTTATAAAGAACAAGACAGTCTCCTCCTTGTTCCCACAGTTCGTTTCTGCCTCAAGCAACTTTGGTTGCCACTCTGGTTGCTCTCTCCCTCACCCAAATGGTTTGCATAGCAGATATGCTGAACAATCAAGTTTGAACCAGGCCCTAATCCTGCTGACTTTTCTCGCAAAACTACTGGAAAGGAATTCTTCCTGGCAGCTGCAGTGCCTCTGCTCATTAGTTTACCAAGCAGCAGCAGAATGAACTGGACAAGCACATCAATTCTGGGCTGCTGCAGAGAACAGCGATAAGGGCCAGGCAGGCAAAGGGAAGACTCCCAGTTTTCTGAACACATATTGGAAAGGAGAACAAAAAAGCAGAGGTTTGAGAAGAAAGACAGCTTGCAAGAAGCCAGGCAAGTTACTGCCACACTTGCTGCTGTTGTGGGAACACAAGCTGGGAGGAAACTCCTTTCCCTTTGCCGTATGATTTGGGGGTGAGGATGTCATCCTTTTAGGGTTTTTTTAACTCATCGTTCAGGGCATTGCATTTAACCAGGCATGGCACAGTTATTCACACCAATTCCAGTATCTCCTGGATACTAGAAGAATGAGTAGGATAATGGAGCAAAATAGGTGTCCACTTGCTCATGACATTCTTTATCCAGACAGCACCCTCACATACAGGTCAGATCACGCAGCCCACTCAGCACACACAGAAAAGCAAATGTTTTTGCTTCTTGCTATGCAATTTCCTTGAAGTAACCCCATTACAGCACACTTAATGTAAACAGAGCTTTGCACCATTTATGGCAATGGGTGAGCCCCATGCTGTTGAACAACACTTCCTCCTCCTCCCTCATCCCAGGCCAGCTACCATTTCGATAAATATTTAATACGTAGACAAGAAAACCAAGAAAGCCTCACAGCTTGAGGTTTTCAGGTACTACATACATGCTGTTGAATTTATCTACTGGAAAGCATATGGACATTGTATCCAGAATCCAGAGCATGAACAGCACAAGACAGGTACAGCACACTGATCTGAGTACCATTAAAACAGTGCCATGATTACAACAGAAATGCTGGTTCACAGAGCAAAATGTTCCTTTTAGACCAGGCAAGAAGCTGGAGCTGGGACCTGTGATCACCACGGACTTCAGGGGCCTGCCACTCCCACCAGGGACACGCTGAAAGATTTCCACTGTATTCTCCACACCAAAAATGCCCTCTCACTCCCTCACACCTTCTATTCTAAAAAGATCATCTAACAGGTGCAGATAGCTCTAACCACTCAAAGAGGCATCCTAAGGGTAGAAAATAATGAAATTTTTGCCTAAGACGTATGGTTTTTTTATCCCTAAGATGAATTCCAATTACTTATATTCTCCTGTAAACCACTTGATCCTAAAGCAGCCCTTGAATTTAAAATCTCTCTACAGCTGTTTGCTGGAAGAGGTATTTGTTTTCCCTGCCACGACTCTCTTCATCTCCTGGTGCAAGGTATTACTGATTATTTTAATTTCTTCTCTACAGAACAGAAATGGATGCACACAAACAACTGCAGTGAGCAGAAGAGGAAGAAGGCTTCATCTCTGAATTAGGGATTTGCATACTGGTTTTATCTGTAACACCCACTGCAGTACTTTATCCCAGACTCTCAGATCACAAAAGACAGAGCAGACAGTGACTCACTGCAATTTCGGTTCTGCATGTAGCACTTCACGTGGACCAGTCAATTCTGATTCTGCCAAACAGTCTTCACAGGCACTCAAAGTAAACCAGCCTCTCTAAGAAA
>WAAG01068149.1:0-19203 GCA_013390105.1 Tichodroma muraria | reverse complement strand
TCTTAAATGTGCTGCTCATTAATAACTTTGTAAACAAAATGGCTTTTGTTTATTTTTATTAACTTTTTTATTACTTTAATGCTATTTACAAAATAAATTGACAATCTGTAAATACAGAAAATTACTCCTGGTTTTTGCTCAAATTTTGAATAGTGTTTGTAAGTTACATGCCTCAAAACAGTATTTAAGTGAAACCACTTAGGAACAGAAGAGAACTTCAGAATAGAAGAGAAAAGGTGTTGCATTTGCCTGTTGCTATTTTTCCACAGTCCAGTTTTATTTAAGTAGGGTAGTTTATTCCTTTTCAGAAGCTCCAAATTGTTCCCCCATTAATAAATAAACAAAAATCTTCCAGTTTTTTATGTTAAGTGAATGTGTTTAATTACATACCTGGATTTTGTGTATGTATGTGCAATTTAAATGTACAAGTATACTTATGCTCTTATTTACACAAAAGAGAGAAATGGGGAAAGAGGCACATGGATAAAGACTTCCTATTTCATTCTTACACACTTCCAGCACCAGGTCCAAATGCAATGAAAACTGATCTTCTAAAAATGGCTGGGACGTATATCAGTGTGAAGTTGATGCCTGAGTAACAAAGCAGATGCAGAAAAGAATTGTGACCAAAAGGAAGCCATTTTCCCCCTAGTTCCCAACGCAAAAAAAGCTTTTGCTTCTTGTTGGAGGTGATACAAAAATCCCCAGTAACCCCTGGGGGATACTTACCTTCCTTTTATTTGAAAGGTGTTGTCCACAGCAGGTCAGCCTGACTAAAGGATTCTGCTTTGGAATAAAAACTAAAGGAGCCTTTCCTGATTCTCCTTATTCAGGGGCTCAGCTGGAGTAATATTGTGGTGGTTTTTAATCCTGTCACAACACAGCACCAAAACAGCAAGACAGAACCCACGTACTTGGATGAGCTTTGCAGCCAAAAATCTGGTGCTGTGATGTGTCTTAAAACACATCTTTGAATCCATTTTCAACTAATGACCCATTTTAATGGTAAGAAAGACTATACTGCTCTGATTCAAACACAGCAAAGCACAAAACCCCCCTTCTAGTCAAATATGAGGGTATATTCTTACGCTTTCATGGCTGAGGACAACCATGACTACTTCCTAAACTTCATGTTTCCATAAGATCTATCACTACCAGTCTCTGCTTCCCACTTCAAAAACTTCTCAGTCTGTAAGAAACCAGAGAGATGACATTTTTATAATTTACCTGGTCTAAGTTTTTGTAATGATGTTTAGTTTCATACCTTGTTTTACACAGAAGTAATTATTACCTTCTAGGAAGCTTCACACTTGACTTGGCTCTCAGATTAAGTCCCTTGAAGTGAGTTTATTCACACAGGAAAACCCTCAATTCCCTCCACACAGAAGAGCTGTTAACATTGGCTTGTCAAGTGCCTCCCTAAAACCCTGAGGTTGTTTTCTCAGTTCGGGTGGGGAGGCAATCGATTACTGCAGAGCAAAAGTAGACTTGCTTTCTCTCACAGCAGCTCACACTGACACCAGTCACTGGCTGTGGCTCTCTCCTTTCTGTGTTCATGAAGTCCATACCCAAACAGGGTAAGATAACTGCAGTGAAAGTGGGGATAATGAAGGACACCGAATGGAGCTGAGAGTTTGACAGCCCATGCAGGCAGGGAAAGAAATTGAGAACATTCCTGGCCAGAAGTGACACATGTACAGGGAAGAGCAAGAACATCCATTTCTTCCCCCTTTCTCTCAACCAAGCAATTATTCAGCAAAATGGGCAGCCACATTAGAATCTCTGTTACTGTTAGCAACCTAAGTATTTGAACAGATCTTATGGCAAACTCTAGTCAACAAGAAAGGTTTCACTTCCAGGAACAGTTTCAGCTCCCCTGCCACCACCCTGCTCCTTCTATTTTTGCACCAAAAGAAGGAGGGACAATGCATAAAGGAGTATGTCCAGAAAAGTACATGGAGCACTGTTGGCTTGTCCTTCTAGTGGTCTGCATCATGATACCACAAATGCAAGGGGACACAAACAGCAGGAGGAACAGTGGCTAAGAAGGTGAATTGAGGAAAAAGAATTGTATTTCTCACTCCAAGTATGCAGCACTAATTCCATCTTATAAATGCTGGCTGGCTTAACCTCAAAACTCCTAACCTCCTTCCAAATTATGCCACATCCACTTCCCAGAATCTCTGTTTTAATGCTTACAAATACACTCATTTTAACTCATGAAGTCACTCAAACATTTCTGCAGGCACTAACATGTCAGGCAGTGTCAACGTACACAGTATTGCAGTTACAGTGATGTAGAAAAACAGGAGAGTCACTGCTGCACAATATTATAGATCCCTCCAATTTTTATATTTTATTTTAGAGTTCCCAGAACACCTGTGAGAATGAACTCCTACAAATTTTACCCATGTTCAATATTCATTACACACTCAGGCACCATACACACCAAGGATCCCAGAATCAGGCACGGGAGGATATACAAAGGGAGCAACTTCATTTTTTCACACCTAATTACAGTCTCAGGTGGTTCAAAAGAAGCAACCACAGCATGGAAAGACCTTTTTGTATGCAAACAAAGTATACAGAGAGGTAAAAACACACAATCCCAATCAGCCATTGCTGCAGATCTCCAGTATTATTTCTGAATATTTTAGCCAGCAAACATAGCATTTAAAGCAACGTAGGCATAAAATTCCACTGAAGGCAAGCCCTGCAGTGCATTTCTTGTTGTGGTCTTAGAAGAACACAGCAGTCCAGCAACCTGAATGTAGCTCTGGACAGAACAGGGCCCTCCCAGAACCAAAGGAGACCACATAATTCAGATTAATTTTAGGAGAAGTTGCATACATCAGAATAGGAGGCGTGAGGGAGATGACTGAAAATACACACCACAGAACTTATCTTTCCTTTACACAAGGGCATTTTACCTGCAGTGCCATTAATGATTTACAAAATGATTTTATAATTCCCGTGTCTCCAGAAGCTTATGTTCCAGGTTCAATAAGCTAATAATACTCCTTGGAAACATTAAATTTACTACAGCTATTTTAAGAAGTAAAGAAACCTTAGAAAGACAGACTATAGAACAGAACCTTGAAACAATTCAATATATAATACCCCTTCAATGCTACTTGGCAGAGCAAAAGACACTTATATTCCAGCAGAAATAAAAAATAGCTAGCACTTCACCAAGTATCTAAAGGCTCTTTAAAAATTCAATGCTGCATATGCATAAGCATTTTGATTGTCACCCAGGACAGAAATGTTGTTGCATATGAAGCAGTACCTGACAACTATTTAATAACATTTGACATGATACAACAATGTATTTTGCTTTGTTTGTTTAAGGACAGATTTGACAGATACTTGGTCATAACTACAAAACCAGAACTAAGGGTTTTGAGTAAAATAACCCATTGAAGGCTTTTGTCCACTGAGACCCATAAACAGGGCTGAAACAATACGTCAAAAACTGCCAAATAAAAAAATAATTTAGAAGAAGGATCAGAGAAAGAAAAAGCAGATAGGTATTGAGGAGATATTGTAAACTCCCAATACTCACCTAAGGGAGACACCACACTGCTAAATCTATAGGAGCCGGCCAAATACAAGCCAGACACAGATCACCAGTGTTACTATTAGGAATAGTAACAACTATATTTACGCTTGGAATTCCTAAAGGCTATCTAAAAAATGGTTACAGTATCTGCTTGAAGTGCTAGGCATTCTGCAAGTACTGAAACACAGCTGGGATCGCTCCTAAGTCTAACAGAAGACAGTAAGCACCACAGGGAAAAGGCTGAAGATGCATACAGCGAGCACGGCAAGGGCTTGCAATCATCTGCACACCGAGGAACAGAGGGCAGGGGGGCGTGTGGCGTGTCTACTTCAAAGAGAACACCTAACCACAAAGCTAAGGGCAAGGAGGAGCCTGGATTAAGGTGACGCGAGCAGCATCAAGGAGGAGACAGCGAGCGGGGCTTTGAGCACGCCGGCGGAGAGGGCAGGGCAGCAGCACAGGCTGCTCTCGGGGAGCCGCAGCCTGCGCCGCGCCGCCTCTGCGGCCGCTGGTCCCAGCTGGGCTCCCTGCCTGCTCGCTCCCCGAGCTGCCACCCCAGGCCAGAGCCAGGCTGTGACGGGGGAGGCACAGCCACGTCCTGCTGCTGCCTGGAGAGACGCGGCCTGGGGCCGCCAGTCCCACAGGGAGACGGGCCACACAGCCGGGCCTGCGCTCGACTCTGCCTCCAGCCCTTCATTTGATTCCGCTCACTCCGCTCCTAGGACAGATACTGGTACAACTGGAAGGCTTTCAGTCGTGGAAAATACTATCCACTTGGAAGGCCTGTGGCTATTTAAAATAGGATTCACTAGTACACCCAGGAGTACTAAAAGAGGAGCTATTTAAAATTCAACAAAACCAAAAAGGATTGGATAGTCACAACTTGCCTAATAGTGGATGAAGAAAGAAGAATAAATGAAGACTGACGAACAAATAAATTAGAAATACAAGAAAACATGCACCAATTGCCAAAAGGAATTATTTACTGTGGTAAATGCAAGTATGAATGACAGTTATGGAAAAGAAAAGAAAAATGCAGTAATGCAGACAACTATAACATCTAGGAAAGAAACTGCAAAACAGTCTCCAGAGGAAAAGAACAAAGTTCCAATAATCAAAACTCTTCAAAGCAAGTGTAGGCAAATAAAATGCTTAAATAAGAAGAAAGGTCTCCCTTCTGTACAAAAGGTAAGAACCCTCCAACGACAGAGGGCTGTGTGCACAACCCAAGGCAGCTTGTCTAACACCTATTTGCTGATTACAATTTGATTGAAAATAAGCGCATTGCAGACTACACAATGCAACTGAACACCAGTATATACTAAGACCGTAGGTTAATCCCTCTTAAAATAATGCTGTTAAATAACCTCAGAACTTAAAATATCTACATACAGTAAACTAGAGCACTCTGAAATTCAAATACACTTACACTGCATATTATAAAGTTTAGAACACAACTCTTGAAGAGGAAAAATGTATTCTTACCACTATTAATACTACTTCAAAGCTCCTAATTTGATGCTTCCCACATCAGAAACACACTAGAAATTTATAATGTTCCTTTAAATGGGAATTTACAAAAAGAATTCATGGTATATACCAAATAACTTAGTTCAACATCATTATTTCTTTTATAGCATAGCTTGATTAAATATCTGGAAGATTAAAAAGAAAGAAAAATAAATCAAGCTCTGTAGTATAAAGGGTGATGCTAAGAAATTTTTTTTCTACCATAATGAGATCATATCATTAAGGCTCCACTGCTTGCAACTTACAAGCAATTTTCTTGCTTTATGGGATATTGTCCTTCATTCATACACACACTCCATTATGCATTATAGATAACGTGTATAGGGGGCTAAATGGAAGAAATTGCAATAAGCATTTCCACAAGATAATGGAATGGATATATGATACAAGGGAGACTCAGCATGGATTAAGAAATCCGCTTATCAGGTCCTGCACAGTATTGCAGCTATTTATGTAAAGTTTAAGCATTGTTATCTGGAGAAGGGGGGAGAAGGGGGGACTCACAGAGGAACAAGGTTATTCATTTGCTTTAGTAAGCCTGTGTGATAAAGCCTTACTCACATTCCCCACACCCATAACCTTCAAAGACTTGTCTTCACTGAGACTCTGGGCTCTCTTTTCAAGTTTTACTAAATGTACGAATGGCATCATTGATACCTTTATTACATAATATTGTAAAGGTCCAGGACTGAGTGGGAACAGAAGTGGGAAATTTTAAAGGATATATTTAAATAGAGGCAAAGATAATTTCACACTAAAAAATCCATAATCCTGTTAGAGTTCTCTTTACTGTCAACTGTCCACAACTCCAAATTCAAGTTCTCTAGCTGAAGAATAAATAAAGCAACCTTCTCTCTGGAACAACACATACTATTCAGCTTTTCTTATCATGGAAGAGATTTAATCCAAACCATTTTGGATCTCCATTCCCTCCACTGAATTTAATAATATCTGGAAAAGGCTTCTGGAATTTAACCTAATCTCACAGGCTTAGCTAAGACAAGAATCACTAAAATTTAAAGACTGAACCTGCCTTTGTGTGCATGAGTTATTTATTACTCAAGGGATGTTTTCCTGGCAAATTAGGATTCTGGACTGGGTCTCTCTTGCACCAGATAGTCATTTCCACTCTAATTCCCAGTACTTCAGTCTGCAAATTTCAAAGAGCTCTTCAGTACTGAAAGAACTTATGAAGACAAAGGGAATCTACAAGTGAAGAACTAAATCCTAAAGGTCTTATCTGTTTCACTTGACCAGAACAACTTCACTAGCAGGCAGTACACAGATGTTGCCACTTTTCTCAGTAGCATCTGGTCACAGAACTCCATAGGAAAATCTTAAAGCAATGGCAAAACTTACAGAAAACAGTATTTCTTAAACACTGACCGCCAGCATCTCAACTTTTAATACCTGGTTTATGACCTTCACAGGCACTGACACACATTTCAAAGAGCATGTGACCCTATTAAACCATCCAGTGTCCAAAACATGGGATTATCTTCTTCTTAGATTCTGTGTTCACTGAGTTTTGCTACTGATATCAACAGCCCTCCTTCACAAGCCTCTTGAATCAGCAGTCGCTCTCCATGGTTCTTTTTATAAATGTTGTCAAGTACAGGCAAGTTTAAGAAATTACTTATGTCGACAATAACTCCCCTCTTCTCCATGCTCAGGTTTTCAGTTGCAATGAATTAACATAGTACACCCCAATAATTAAAAAAATCTAATTAAAAATAGAGGCATTGTCAACAACAGACATCCATCACTAACTTCTGAACCTTCCAAACTCCCTGCCACTTTAAAATAATCTGTTAGGAGAATTCAAAAGGACAACAAAATTTATGGCATATAGGGAAACAGATGATCCAGAACAAATAGCTCCTTCATTTAAAGCAACAACAACCAAACAAAAAACCCAAAACAAAACAAAAACACCAACAGAATAAAATCAGGTGTTCCACTGGTTTCTCCATTGTTGGTGTGAGGTGTGGTGGCATTGGGGTCCCTCAGGTTGCTAGACTGAATTCACAAAGAGTCACAGCCACAAATAACACGCAAAACCAACAAACACTCTCAGATGATGACTCCAGCTTCAAATTACATATAATCTCCATTATAAACACTAACACAAATACAGGGAAAGAAGGAAGCATAGATAAAAAAAAAAACCAGATACCTCCATATGCCAAGGTTAAGAAGGTATACATGGAACAAATGAAAGCCCTTGAAAAAAATGCCACAATAATAACATATACTGCTGTATAATCCTTTTGGAATAAAGAAGTGCTGTATTTCACAAAAAAAAGTATTTTAAAAGCAAAGAAATTGCCTTAAAGCTGCATGTTCCATGATTTTGAGCGTCCCTATATCATAGTGTCTTACTTTCAGGGTCAGAACTCCTAAACAGAAGTAGTTAAACAAAAGAGCAATTGATAAGACCTTTTTCATTTCCTTGCACCAATGCAAGGCTTCCTTCTGGGAAAGCTACATCCCTATTGGTGGCAAGAAAGCAACAGTCAGAAGTAGGTTAGTGAACCCCAAGGGATTTATAATTATGATTATAATTTGTCATTGTCTAAAAAAAATTTTAAAATTAAATCTTAAATATAGATACAATTAGAAGTCCAAGCAACGGAAACCAAAACATTCAAAACCAGGCACAGATACTTACTTTTCTTAACTGTCATCTTTATCCCTGGAATCTGGGTCCCAACTCACCTATTGCCCATGGACACAATGTTCAAAAGCATTTCAACCCTCTACACAGTGCTGCCTTTCAAAATCTTCACCTTACTTAATCTTAAATGTGAGGTTTCTGGTTTTCAAGTGGTTTTGTCAGCAATCCAAAAAACATTTGTGTATACCTGTAAAGTAGCCTGGAGCTTTACTTTACATAGTAGGCATACTTGGAGATAATGTCCTGTAAATACTGTAAATAATGTAAATACTAAGCCTAGAGGAAGGTCACAGTCTTGCATACACATGGCTCCATCAATTTACAAACTGAAGACAACTCTGCTTTTTACCCCCTCCCCCCAGAATGCTGTGCAAAACAACTTGTATTTCCTCTCAGAGCAAGGTGATCAAAATAAGAGACTGGTTGAAAGAAATAATGATCAATTCCATTGCAAGACCAGATGCCCTTCAGGCTTCCCTAAGTGACTCTGCGTTTCCAAACTGAGAGAAAACATTATTCTGAACCTGCACTGAGTTGGGTGGTGGGAGGTGAAGCAACAGCAGAACCTGAAAGCCAAAAATGCAACTCAGTTTGTGCTGGAAGAACGTACAGTCAGCCTCATATCTTCCTGTTGTGACAGAAATGAGCACTAAATTAACAAAAACATCACAGGCAAAAAGATGCAGATTGGGCATCTCCCCCACCAACACTTAATATAACCAACAGCAAGTACTGTTTTAATAGCATATTGCTCCAGCATTTCAGAAGCAAGCAGGACTGCAGAAAATAGAGACTGCACAGAGTAACCCAATGGACACATGGATCTTTTTACCTCTAATCTAAGGAGGTCAGATTTGGGGGACAAATAAACTGTTTGCCCTGACTTGAATGCAATTTACTGGGCAAGTCTGCACAGTTTGAGCCCTGAGAACCAATCTGAATGTCCTGTTAACATAAAAACTTGTAAAGAGAAGGCTTCCCAAAAGAGCCAATGAGAATGCCACTCAGCCTGAAGATAGCTATCAAAAGCTCTTGTATTTTTCGTAATAGTTCCAGCACAAATTACCAGGCTGGCCTCCTCAGAAAAAAATCCACAAATTCAAGAGATGCAACCATCCATAGCTTGGATGATCTGAGCCATCCATTGACTGGATCCATAGGAGCAGAGATTACCTGCATAAGAAGACTTATCCCTACACCTCTATCTGTTCTCTCCACTACAACAAAGTGAAGCAACTCCATTCACAAAATTATCCCAGTAGAATCATAGAATGGCCTGGGTTGGAAGAAGCCTTAAAGATGATCCAGTTCCAACCCCCCCACCATAGGCAAGGACAGCTTTCACTATCCCAGACTGCTCAGAGCCCCATCCAAGGTGGCCTTGAACACTGCCTGGGATGGGGCATCCCAGCTTCTCTGGGCAGCCTGTTCCAGTGCCTCACCACCATGACAGTAAAGAATGTCTTCTTAATATCTAATCTAAACCTGCTCCTTTGAGTTCAAAACCATTTCCCCTTTCCTGGGACTATATGCACTTGCAAAAAAATCTCTCTATTTGCTACCATTATGGATTATCAGTTATTATTACCAATAAGAGGAAAGCAAAAGAAGACCCAATCAATGGTACAAGGAAAAAACCTGCTACAAACAGACTGAGTGTTTCTGATGCTATGCCAGAAACACAAATAGGTCAACTTTGGTCAGGGCAAAAAGAAATCTTGTCCTACAGATTTGCATCCATCAGGACTCCGCTCCCTTGTCCAACAGCCTTCACACAGTGCTGCAGAACAGCACTACAAAGGATGATCTCATTCCTGAAGCAAGATCACTCCTACCTAACATAGCTTCCAAAGCAACCAAAAAGAGCAAATCCAGGATCAAAACTTTTGTTTCTGCACTAGTTGGCCTGTAATTAATCACATTCCAATATCTGTACCAACTTCTTAAGTTCTGTTCACTTTAATTCTGCCTTTTCTACAAATATTTTAAATATTTTCTCTCTCAATCTTTGTTTTCCTCTTGAACACAGTAAAAAGCAAACCAAAACACTATAAATATAGCATTAATAACATAAAAAGCATTGCTGAAAGCCCTCTATACTTTATAATAGAAAGTATTTACCAGGCCTTTCAAAGACTGAATAATGCAGAATGTTAAGCCATCTGTGAAAGGTGTGAAAATTTAAAATTGATTCACTAACATAGCAAGACAACAAGACAACATCAGATTTCCAAGCCTTTGTGTCTTTACATATTCCAAAATTTCATACATAAATAATTTCTTTGTTTTCCCTTCACCAGGCATTGAAAATTTAAATTTCATGTACTTTTATTCACAGCATGTCCCTTACTTATTACTTACTACCTTCCTTACTGAGGAAAAGACAATTATACTGCTATTATACATAGCCAAATTAAAAATAAAAGTTATCAGCGTTTATTGAGGGACGAGGTATTTGGGGGGCAGGGGGAAGGGGTTGAATCACCAAACCCCTAAGCTACTCCAGTAGGTTTCCTACAAAAACCAGGAATGCAGCAAAAAAGCATTAGAACAATCCCAAAAAACTGCACCAACTGCAGCGTGTCTCCTCACATCATCCAGTAAAATCCTCAGTTCAAAATAGCTTGAGACAAGTAAGGTATAGAACCTCAGATTATCCTTCATTACGTGATATTTACTTCCTACAGCTTCCACACCAGCTACCATCAACCCACAAAACCATTCAAAATGATTTTTAATTGAGACAACCACCTCATCTTTCTAGCATTTCCTGAACAGTTACTAGCTCGTAGTTGCCCTTGCGCGTATTTCTGTAGCCACCCGCAGGTCACGCCCTTGGCCCTTCTCCTTTTGGGAAGGCTGGCGTGTCCTTACTCCACTATATTGGGTTTGTGCAGCCAGGCTTTGGCAACGAGGGGATGACAGCGGTGGCTTCTGTGAGAAACTGCCAGAAGCTTCCCCCATGTCCCCCAGAGCCAATGCCAGCCACCTCCAGGGCAGATCCACTGCTGGCCAAGGCTGCTCCCCTCAGCGAGGGCGGGAGCTGCTCTCTGGTCGCTCTGACCTGCGCTGGAGCAGGTCGTGGAGAACTGCAGTCTGCAGGAAGCACTCGAGTTGTGGAAGGTTGCAGAGGACTGCTGGCTATGGGAGGCACCTCGTGCTGGAGCAGGGGAGAGTGTGAGGAGAGCTCCACCGAGAAGGAGTCACAGAAATAACCCGTGATGAACCGATCACAGCCCCTATTCCCTGTCCTGCTAGCTACTGGAGGGGAGGAGGAAGAGAATTCAAAAGTCAAGCCCAGGGAGAAGGGAGGGGTGGGGTAAAATAGTTGTTAAGATCTGTTTTTCTTTTCCAGTTACCTTACTCTGATTTGATTGGCAATAAATTAATTTTCCCCAAGTCAAGTCTACTTTGCCCGTGACAGCAACGGGTGAGTGATCTCTCTCTGTCCTTATCTCGACCCGTAAGCCTTTCATTTTATTTTCTCTCCACTGACCAGCCAAGGAAAGGCAGAGAGAGCAGCTTTGGTGGGCAACTGGCATCCAGCCAGAATCAACCCATCACATAACACCTTTGAAAATTGGGAAATACTCAAATCTGACATGCTACCTTAACTCATTTTAGAGAAAAGCGGCATGTTGCAACAGCTGACCTGCTTTCCAGTACCACTACAGCACTACTCCTTTCTGAAGAAGAAAAAAGCCACATTTGAAATAAATGGGTGCTTCATGTAGATACTGAGAAATCTAACAGACAGATTAGGTAACATACCTTTAATAGATTACAGTTATGGTGGTGACATATACCACAACAGGATAAAGAATTTTTAGAAGGATTAAAATATTCCCAAAATTACATACAGCAAGAGTTATCTGAAATAATACAGCAGATTATTCTTGCCTAAATACCATAAATACTTCCCTGCTATTTGGATAAACAGCTCTAGGGATCCTTTTCAAAACAATGATTTCAATAGTCTGTTACTTGTTTTGAGTATTTAGAATTTAAAAAGAGGGATATTTTAAAGAGAGGGAAATACAACATCTGTGGTTGTTCTCAAGTACTGTTTCAGGGATTGCTTTCAAACAACTCAATATTTACTGGGAATCATTTAATAAATACTGGTAAATCTCACTTCTCCTACTAAGACATCAATCCCTATGGCATACATTACAGAGCTCAGAGTCTCAATGGCTTCCCACAGTCACCTGTAACTGCTGCAGGCAAGCTTTTACACCTAGGGCTGCAAGTTCTCAATCCTTCTCTAGAAAAATCAAAAAATTTCCTCCATTTTCACTGAATTAAAAAAAAAAATCTCTATATAAATATAACATCAAAATAATCCTCCTGCAATCTCCTAAACATGACAGTGCATATTATATTACACTTCCCAATCCCACCCTTCAGGGAATTATTCTAGTAATGAAGGTATGTTGCAGAGAAAAATCTAACTCCAGCACATTTAGTTTTGATGGCAAGGCTTCACTAAAGAAAAACAAAAACCTGGACAAAAGTGAAAACTACAGCCAAATCCTCCAGAGCAGTGCTTGGTCACAGAAAAGTCAGCTTTATTTGTGTGAAATGCAATTACCAGAAACTCACATGAAACCAGTTGTACTGGATAAATGCATCAGTTTTCAATTTAGTCACTGAAGTCTGTGTGACAAAGAAATCTTTCTTAGCATATGAACACGAAGACACAGCCAGGACTCCAAATATTCACATTTTGCTGAAGGAACGCACAGATCAGAACAGGACAGACTCAGTCAGAGGAGGCTTTATTTCTCCAGTTACTCTGTGTGATGCAGGGCAGATTGAGCTAGACTTACATTTGCAGGTAAACTGGTGCAACAGAAACAGATCACCAGACTGAAGCAGTTAATGTCACGCCCCGGATGCCCACACTGTGCAGACAATTAAGTCATTTTATTTCACTGTAGGTTGGTCAGTACCCAAAAACAACTGTCACCAATACAGAAATGGCTTGCAGCTTTCTACAGGATCAGAAGCTGGTTCAGACCCTCTAAGACCCTCTTAAGAGATGCAAAACGGTCCTAAGTAATACCTCATTTATGCCCGAGTATCTTGAGATAACTGAACAAAAAGTACTAATCAGTCCTGCAGTTGCACTTGCATGGTTGCATTTAATATTGTTCTATCATCTAGTCACAGTTAAGTGGTGAGTAGGAAGAAATGTGAACATTTGCAGTAAGAGCATGACTTTTGAAACACACACCCTCAGGGAAAAATCAACAGCTATGTGCTCAGACCATTTATATACAAGAATTACATCAAAAAGTTGTTGGCTTTCTACTGCAGAGAAAGCTTCAGTATGAAAAAAGCTTTTGCATCCTCTGTACATACATAGATCCAAACAAATCACTCCCAAATAAGAACTCCATGCCAGGCAAAATTAAAAGTTCCAGAAGCTGATCTTGTAACTGTGGGCTTTCAATAAACTGATGAAAGTGATGCCCAAATTCACAGCGCAGTCATGGGCAAATTCAAGAAATTTCTCAGGTTTATTCTGTAAACGAGGAGCAAAGGGACAGAGGTTTGGTGGGCTACTCACATACGCAGCACTGATTTTTCCTGCAGCTGTTTTAAGATGCAGCTGGAGTACAGAGCACAATAACTTCACGGTTGCAGAAAGCACGTAGCACCTAGGTGACTTCTTTGGGACATTATAATTGCCACACTAAATTGAGCCAGTGGTACAGTCCAACAACAGTCAGTCTATCAATCAGAACAAGGAGCCAGAAAAAAAGTATTCACTGTACTGTTCTCAGTCCTCCTGCATTTGACTTCATCCTGTCACCCACCATTTTTTCATTTGAACACATTCCATCTCTTTTCTATATGCTAACAACATAAATCTCTTGGAGACTTCAAGGATGCAATATACAAAAGTGGTGCATGAATATTTCACTAAAGAGGACAGAGTGCTAGGTGATACTGTGAACATTGTGGCAGCATTTTTATCAAAGTAGAGAGCTTTTGCAAAACTTCCTAAGAATTTTAACATCGGATATGTATGATCTCCTCTATCAATCAGTACACAGCCACATACAAAGAAAGAATTTCTTTGGTATTTTATCCTGCCTTTTGGCAACTGCAATTTGCCAGAGAATAGATACAGGGTAAGGTTTACAGAACAGCCTATAACAGAGCAACAGAGATCTGTCCTATCTGTCCTGTTAATTACTGGGGCAGGGTAAAGATCTTGCAACACAGTGAAGCACTAGAGCACATTTCTGTAGCCTATGATGTAGGAAGAGACAGCATTCCTTTTTGTCAGCAAGAAATTAAATAAAATTCACTCTCCTCAAACACAGCAAAAACTCCTGAGACTGAAAGACAAGAAGCTCCTAACAAATGAGGACATTTCTTGGGTGAAAAGCAAGCTTTCAGCTTGAAGGCAATTCCCCACCCCACCATCACAAATGTCAGAAGTTGACTGCTTTGCCTGATTCCAGCACAAACTTCCACCCTCATGATCACAAAAATCCTTTGGCCATACTACATTATGTTGTCAGTATTCTGTACTAAGGGAAGTGGTAACTAGTTGAACAAAACAAAAAAAACCCTATCAAACCTTCTGCTGCTGCTTTGGTTTGTTGGCTTTTTTGGGTGTTCTGTTGTGTTGGGGTTTTTTGTGGGTTGTTTGTTTTTGTGGTTTTTTTTTTTTTTTTTTTAAGATGAACAAGCCAAATCACCACAGGGAGAATTTGTAGTGAAGATGCCAGGAAACAGATTTCATATTCTATATATTTGCTGCCAGATTATATTTGCATACTATGCCTTCCACAGCTGACTTGGAACTGCAAAGATGTGTTTTCTTTGGCCCTTCAAAGTCTGCTTGCTACTCCCTGTATAAAAGCTCAACAGGAAGCCAAGCTCCTTGTTGCAGTTCTTGTAGATACTGGCAAACCTGCCCACCAAAACCCATCATCAGTGTGACACTCCTATGAGCCTCCAGTTACAGTAGTAAAAATTGTTGTCTAGAAGATCTTACTGCATAATTCCTTTTTCCTAATTAATGCAGTGAACAACAGTGGGGTTTTTTTAAATAATTTTTTTCTGCAGCCAGCCAAGAATAGAAATTGCAACCACTGAGCCTCAAAGGATTAAGTCAGAAACACTTAAGGAAGGAGACAATTTTTGCAAACCCATGACACTCATCTCCAAGTAGCCAAGCTATCTCTGTAGTTCCCTGGGAGGGTTCAGAGGTTAACTGTGTTTGAACACAAATAGGTATCACAGCCAAGAACAACTGCTGACCAACCTCCATCAAAAATCATGAATTGCATTTGGGTGCTGTCCAACAGGCATAACTCCTAAAGTTCAGCAAGCAGAACAGAGTTTGTATACATCATTTCTTACTGTGCTACAAATAGCAGGCATTACTAAATAATCCCAACATCTGTTTTAAGGACCTCATTCTTCTTAGATTCAACATGATGCAGTCAGATAAACTATTCAGTTGCTACCTTAGAAAACCCTGCCTGAATGTTTGCTGAGTGTCTTAGTTTGGAAGACAGGTATTGGCTAGGGACAACAGGAGCCCCTTTCTGGGAATGGAGAATGCAAGCCCTCCCCCTCCGAATTGTTACAATCCCGAAATTGAAAAGGACTCTCAGGCAAAGATGTAAGGGGATGGGAATAACAGTTCTTTACTACTGCATATAACTACTGCATATACTGCATATAACAAGATAAACAAAATAACAACAATAACTGTGGTGTTAACAACAAAAGAGAATCAGGGCGCAGTGAGTCTTTTTACCACAGGCACCTCTTTTGGTGCAGTCACTGTCACAGNCTAATCCCAACATCTGTTTTAAGGACCTCATTCTTCTTAGATTCAACATGATGCAGTCAGATAAACTATTCAGTTGCTACCTTAGAAAACCCTGCCTGAATGTTTGCTGAGGCAGATCAGATGTTATGCTGGATCACATCAAGCCAGCAGCATCTTCCTGCTGTTCGTGTAGTTACATGGGCAGCACAACTAAAACCTGTTCTCCCACAGGTACTCAGCTCATACCAGATTATTTGGATTCTGAAAGGGGCAAGCTCACATCAGACTTTTCTGTAGTTCAGACATGTGAAGCATTTCTCTCATATTGATTCTCTGGTACCTAGAAAAAGCTGAGCTCCCACTACTGTATTTCCCTTAAATGTGGAAAAAGGAACACTAACCTGCCTTCTTTCCTCTGACCAAGAATCTGTTTTCAACAAGCTTTTAGAAATTTAGTATTTTTGACACTACTACCTTTGTGTCCTTTGTGCAAGTAGCCAACATGTTTATAACTTACAGGCAAACAGAAATCTGTGTTTCTTATACTAAATCCCAGGAAAGTATTTCAGAGATGTCACAGACATTCTGGACCAAGTATTGATCCTGGACCAAGTGCTACAACTACAGTAGGTGACAAAGATTGCAAACAACAGGAACAAGATGACAGGAAGGGAAATTTAGCAACCCACAAAACTTTACTAGGAAAAAGCAGCTGAAGTGCTATTTATACCAGTAACAATACAAGTTTCCCAGGTGTCAATGTCATTACAAGTTCTTGCTTACATGCCACTAGGACAACAAATAAATTTTTATTAGAGGCACAACCACCTTGTTTCAGCAGCCCAAGAGATTAATTTGATCACACACTGTAACACAGCTCATGCTAAGGTGACAGCAATAATATGCAGCTATTCCATGCAACACCAAGTAACACCCATGCCCTTATAGTGAGGTGCAAATCTTCAGCACTGACATGCCAAAAAGTTACATTGACAGATAGTGTCTCTCAAATGCCAGTGCATAGAGTAAACAACATAAATGGAATGCTGTGCTATCAACACAGCAGTACTAAATGGGCTGTGTTATTAAGCAGAGCTCAAGTGCACTAACATTGAAAGTATTCCTGGACTGCTCCTTTCCAATACTGACTTTTTCCATCTGTTAATGACAATTCAAAGTAATTCTCCTGCTCTGTAAAAACAAGATGGCTAACAGCCCTGATTTTTTAAATACCTGAGAAAGCAGTGGCTCTGTAAAACACAGCCTGGTCCCATTTGACATCCAATGGATAGGCAGCTATTAAGGGCCAAGTCAAGTTCTCCACACCCTGCCAAACGAAGTACCATCCTATTGGCTTCTGTTTCTCCAGATACCTTATAGACCTAAAAATAGATGGGGCTGGGGTTTGGTGTTTCATGTTCTTGGGTTTTTTACTGATCTCCATACATTCTGCCAGGAGCTGAAATTAAAACTCCTATGGCTGTGCTGTTCTGGGACTAACATCTGCACTAACTGCCATAAAAATTAATTGCAGAATTCTGCCCTCCATTTCTCTGGCTCTGAGTAACCCTACATCTTCAATAATAGAGAAAAGATGCTTTTTACACATAGAGAAATCTTCTGAAGGACACAAAATTGGAAAAAAAAACAAAAACCCTGCTTTCTTCCAGCAGACAAAGGCAGCAGGGCACTGCTCAAAGGTGTGATCTGCATCATGCAAGGTGCAAACTAAAAGCCAGAAAGGATTCATTTTCCTCCATCCATTTCATTATTATTTGTGTTACACTACAACTGCTTCAGTCAAGATCAAGTTTTCTTTCCTCTAGTCACTATGAAAATAGAAAATCAAGAGAAAGGAAGCTTCATTTACTTTCATTTTACAGAGTGGAAGCTAAGACACACAGAATGATGGACAAGCCCAGGCAAACACAGCTTGTGGAAATCTGACTGCAGATCTCCTGAGAGAATCAAAAGAAATGCTGTCTTTCCCACCTCATTTTGCAGTGGGAAGGAGAAAGAATTTTGAAAAAGCAAGAAACACTTTTGTCAGATAGGCCACAGATAAGACCTGCACACTAGAAAGCAATTATTTCTTTGGTTGCCATTGATACTGCATTCAAATAAAGAGTTAAAAGACTAATTTTGTTTCATATGGTTACTTTTAGCTTATCAGACAGTTCTTGGGAGATGCAGGGAACAAGTGAGGAGAACAAAAACTAAAACCACATCAATTCAGAAAATGGAGAATTCAGTCCTACACGAATGAGGATTGAAAACAGACTTTTTTCCTGTCCCAATGTGTCTGCTTCTGCAAAGCTGAGCAACTGCAATTCCGACAGAACTATAGTTTTCTTAAGTGCAATGTTCAAGACTGCTTTAATTGCAAATAAAGTTCAAACAAAATGGTAGAGAGAAGTAAGTACATTAGGGGAAGAAAAAAAAAGCAACAAGATGCCTCCATTTCCTACCACTTCCTGTACAAGTGTAACTGAGATCTCAATCAATGAGACTGCACAAGGGGCACCAGCTTTAAGCAATGCAGCTGCTTGCAGAGAAGCTGAGAATGGGCTTGGTTTGTCTGCACAGCTGGAACAAATACATGAGATGTTCAGATGATTGCCTGTGCACTTTCCCTTCCCATGAGGATATTCTCCAACAAGTGACTTTCAAAACAAAAAGCTGTAACCATGAAACAAGTGTTTCAGAAAACCAGTAGGTAGTCAAAAGATTGGATAAAACAGAAACCTTCCGGGAAAGCTAAATTTTTATTCAAGGTGGCCTGGTCACTGAAGGATGCTCAGTTTTGTGGCTACAATACTGCAAAAGAACCAGCAATCAGTGACACAACCTAAACACTTTCAACAGGTTTTACATCCTATCTCCAAATAATGCCCTTAATTCCATCAACAATTTCTGTATGTCTTTCAGTAACTCAATCTTGTCCAGTTTTCTCACTTGCAAAATACAAATAATCATATGCACTTTATCTGAGTGGTATTATGTAACTAACATGCCTAAAGTGCTTTGAGATCCCTGCTGTAGAAACATACCTGGTGTATTATTAATTTTGATTAAGAAACTGAAAATGTAATGACTAAGTATTCACGCACAAAGCAGGAAATCCTTATCTGAACTCAGGAACAATATAGAGAGAAATTAATCTCACACACACTTGTCTTCATGTAAGATATATGTGATCCATGTACCATTAAAGTGGTACATTAAACTGTGAGTATGTAGCAGTAAACTCCAGAAAATCCAGTAAACTGTTGTACTTCAGCTACATGCAGAACATTAAAGTTCTAGCAACCTGCCCTTTGCTCAAAAAAGCCCTGCCAGACACTTATTACACCTTACTCCTTTGCTTTTTAATCAAAGTGGCCTAAGAACTGTTTTAAGTTCCAATTATGGTTGACATTTCTCTACAGAAAATTGTTCACTGTAAAACAGGGTTACTCCTCCCATTTTAGTACATGGATAAACCCAAGAATGCAGTTGTCAACGCTCAGAATTCCTTGTGCTGTGCTGAAGAGCTGAAAACAAAAACATCTCCATTGCCACTAATAGTTGCCAGTTTATTCACAGGATGAAAAGTCTCAGATTATAACAGCATGGATACAGTGACATTCAAAT